>JAOVYX010015720.1:0-48496 GCA_035668315.1 Drosera spatulata | reverse complement strand
TTTACTCTTCGTTATACGTAATATTATAATAAATTGATCTATAAAATATAAAAGGTATAATAATACGATAATTTTATCAAATTTCATATTTTTACATTATAATTTTTATAATTTAACAAGAATTTCAATCTATTTTTTTAATATAATTTTAAGTTTTTATTATATCATCATACTATTTTTATTCTTTTGCATAATCTTTATTTTATATAATTTAATGCAAGTGCTCTAACAAATCTTGCAGAGTTGCAGCATGAAAGAGAGTTAGTAGCTACCCATCACAGATGAATCCAAAATTGCTGTCTTTTTCAATTCATCTTTCTCTATGAGCAAGTCTAGGGTGGAACACATATGGATTGTCAAATCCATATTATGATTATTGTTTATCTATTTTGTATTTTAATACACAATATTTTTATTGCTAAAATTTAAGTTTGAATTATTTTTATTATTAAATTTGATAATGAAAAAAACTATGATAAATATGGCACATCAGCATCTTTTTTACAAAAAATGAAAAAAACTTTGAAGTCAATTGAACAACAACCTGCATAACAACAAAATTTGAACATCAAAACTGAAATTTGACATTAATCTATTGATTCAACTGTCTTAAAATGAAATATTTCAATTATCTATACTTATAAATAAGGATTTTTGTCTTCATATTTATCTTCATGTCAAAACTAAATTTAAATATTTTTATATTATTTATTATCAAATTATAACTATCTTTAGATAAAAATGTCTCATCTCCCTTGGATTTGCTCAAGGAAGCTAAGTTCCTAGTATAATGGCACTTGGCATTCACCTATGTGAATCACAGGAACATTTCCACCCAAACACAAAATCCTCAACTGAACTGCAAGAAACCTGTAAACTTGAATTCCACATCCTCACGCTTCACCCCCACACACTCACCCTTTGATCCAAGTTCAACCCACTTTACCAAATCCTTATAAACCCTCAACCCAAATCCTCAAATCTTATCTTTTCACATGAATCCCTCTCATTTCACGGACAAGCAGGTCATGAACTCATCTAAGTGCAATTTTTATGACACCGATGATGATGACAGCGAGGACGGCGATCACAATAATGATCATGGATTCAGGGGATTGGGTTTTCGTCGAAATCGGGCATCTGGGTATTCGAGTTATCACGATTTTGGTATCTGGGTATGTGGTGTTTTTTTGCTCTGTGTATGTTCTCATTGATTTGGGCTGGAATTTTGATGTGATTGGGGCTTAAGGTTTTTGATATTCAAGTGGGTGCTTTGGTGTTTGCAGAATTGGGAGTTTTTGTGGGTGGAAATGATTTGGGGTTTGACCCTTTTGGGGGAATTGAAGATTGTGAATGGTGTATGTGTTGATTGTGGGATTGAAATGGACATGTGATTTCTAGGGTTTTGGGTTATGTGATGAACTGATGATGTTGTTATGTGGTAGTTTGAATTGTGTTTCATATGATTATCGAGTGGATTCGACTGAAAGAGTGTGAGTTTTATATGATCTATTCGATTGACGTCGTAGCTGAGAAGGTTGCAGTTCAATCAGATGGTGAATTTGTGATTTAGTCGATAGTTTGATGTGCTGGAGTTAATAGTTTGGATATTTGTTAATAGAATCATCAGTGCTGAAATTCATGTTAAATTTTATGGCATTTAGAAGATCAGATTGATGACTCTGTATACAGGATTTAGAAGATCAGATTGATTGTAAGCTGCTAGCAAAGTGATTGACCTGTGCAGATTGTGTTTGGGTTACTCACCAGATCATAGCGCGTGTTTGGATCCATATCTCATTGTCCGAGGTGCTTTTATGATGACAAATTAGCTTCACTTTGGTATACAGATGTGCATTGTCGCTTACCAAGGGCTGATTTATTTTATTAACTTGTATTGTATGAATTCTGGACGTGAAATCGACACACCATGTATTATTCAGTAGCGAAAGGGTGAAAGTCGAGTTGCATAATCCTTATTCTTGTTCAAGGACTATAACAAGCTGAAACTCATGGTTTTGTTTGTGTGTCACGCAGAATTCAAGTTCAGTGGATCACATTCGTCCTGTAGAAGTCGTAGAACAGAAAAGTGGTGTTCGAAGTCAAGCAATGCTAATCTCCAGAATTGGTAAGACCATTGAAGAGCATATAGACGATCTTCTTCGTGCTATCGAAGGTGTCAGCTCACGTGTCACTCAACTTGAGAGCAAAACACGCCATCTCGAACAAACAATGGATGATCTGAAGGGAACAGTGGAGTTTATGTATGCAGAAACGGATGGAAAGATGAGGCACCTTGAGAAAATCCTAGGCGAGGTAGAACTTTGTTTTTACTTTTCGTTTTCAATTCACTCATAGTCAAAGCAAATATGATACTAAGCGAGAAACTCATATGCGTTGTTAGATGGATGCAACATAGACAATGCTATATAACTTGTAAGTCTAGGAGCTTAGGTTCAAGCTCTTGTTGGTTGCTAAGACGACTGTGTTGATTCCGACATTCCAGATGTCCAATTCTTACACAATTGTCTCCTCTGTCCCTATTATGTACATTAAAATTGCCACACCAAAATAAAATAAAAAAATAGATAAATAAAAAAATAATTTATAAGTAAATAAAAAATGGTGAATTCATTGTCCTATTAGCCGAGTTGGATACATCAAGTTCATGAACAATATAAACCTGAATATGACATGATAGTTTTGTTGGCTGAAGCTGTGAAGAACTGGTTTGCAGGTTCATGCTGGCATCTGGTTCTTAAAGGATAAGCAAGAAATAGCAGAAGCGCAGATGCTGCTCCAGAGACTTCAACTTTCTAAGAGCAAAGCAAGTAAACTTCCATCAGAAAATCGAAATCATGATGTTCAAAGAACTTCAGGTCTCCATTCACCTTCAATTCTTTCTGCTCCTCCGCAAGCCGTTTCTTCATTTCCTCGCAGTGCTTCGTCTTCCCTATCTCATGGTCATCAGCCAAACTCGCCTCTTCATCCGCTACCATTGCCTCAAGGAATGGTGTCGATGCTGCATGGTGTTCAAACTTCCTTTATGGCACATTCACGGGTGATGACTTCACTTCCTTTTGGTGGTTCTTCGTCTCCTTCGAATCCATCACCTTGGCCTCCACCGCCACCATTGATATCCTCACAGCAAAAAGGCGAGACACAGATTCCTCCTGGAGCTGAGTTATCATTTGCTTCACCCTTACCGCAAGGAAACCGACAAAATTGGCAGTTTCCTGACTCGGTTAGTCAGCAGTACCATTTTCCAGTACCAGCATCAGGGGCGCAACAACCGCCGTCTATTTCGCCACATGAACCATTTCTATTCGCTGCTCATAATACTCATGCTTCCCAGCTTGTTCCAACAAATGCTCAATTTCAATCTCCTTCAAGCCAACAACTCGTAGAGATGCCTTGCACGCCATTTAATGGCTATCCTTCCAGCATTCGACATTCTCCTGGAGCATCTGGAACGGCACCATCTCCAGAACAATTGCATTCGGGATCATTTCAATCCATGGCCAGTTCCTATGCAGATGCTCCTGAAAGGCGCTCCTTTTCTAGTTCAAGTAACGCTAGCCACAACCTTCATCGTAATCATGACGATGGAAATGGGCCTTCTCGTCTCAGTTTGAGAACAAAGGACTCTTCACGTTCAAGTGATCAGCCGCAGCTTACTCCGATGAAGCCTTTGCAGTATGCAATACCAATTGTGTCTGCTTCGGACCATGGCGCAGGTTCTCGTGTGAATGAGAACAAAGTTTTGGGCGATGATGTTATTGAGAAAATCGCTATAATGGGATTCAGGCGGGACTTGGCAAAGGACATTGTTAGGAAGTTGAAAGATGGCGGTCAGCTGGTTGACCTCAACACCGTGTTGGATAAGCTAATGAGCCACGGAGGAAGCCCGAGCTCGAAAGGTTGAGATATGATCATACTGTATTTGCACTTTGTTGTAGTCTACTTGAGCAAGCCATGGAGCAACATGTCATCTGCGACAGGGATCAGGCTATATACATCAATCTTGTCCTCTCCAGACCTGTCTTGATGGACATGCCTGGACTGTTGTTGTTTACTTGAGAAATCGGGGAGCTTGGTGTGTCTATAGGATTCTCCAAAGCTGTATAGTTTGTGATACATTGTTGATTAAAGTCATTCTGTTGCAAAGGGAACCAGAACAATTGTTCAGATCTCGCGGAATCGAAGGGAGGAGTACTTGCAAAGCTCTTTCCAGAAATAAAAATAGTCCCAGTCGATGTGCTGCTGAAAACCTAAGTAAATGGAGATTGCCTCCCCCAGGGAAGCTCAAAAATAAATGTGGACGCATCTATGTGTTCACCTGGGATAGTATGCCTTGGCGCTGTTATTTGAGATCATGAGGGGAGCATTATAATGGCTGGTAATGCTAAAGTGGCGCTGTTATTCGAGATCATGAGGGGAGCATTATAATGGCTGGTAATGCTAAAGTTCCGAAGAATTTAAAAGAAGCAGCAGGAGAAGCTCTAGCGATCCCAATGGGACTTGACATGGCTCACTCAGCTGGTCTGGATGGTTTCATATTAGAATCAGACTGTAAAGAAGTGGTCGACTTGATCAAGAATGGCAGGGAAGATCACTCACTGCAAGGCAGGATTGCTGCATACTGCTTCCGCTTAATGGGAATATTTAACGATGTTTGTTGCTCTTGGATTAGTAGGGAGTGTAGCCCATGAACTGGCCTCTTTTACTTCCGACTGTACTATTTTGGATGATCAGGAATGCTATCTTCCGACGTATATCCTCCAATTATGTAATTCGGATAAAGAGGAATGAAATCGTCCTCGACGGGTTTACTCAAAAAAAAGTCATTCTGTTGCCATGTAAATATCGTTTGTCGTTAATCATACTGGTTACACTTAATTACTAGGCGTGCGAATTTGTGCATGTGATTTGTCGGTCACAAACTATATGAACTGATTTCTTTCTCATAATACCCTCATATTTTGTTCTCAAACGTTCATAAATTTACAATCCTTCAGTTCTATGCAAGGACTGAGTTCTGAGCAAAGGCGATGACTAAATAAACCCTCAAATCTTTCGCGAGAACTCCTGCAAATCTTGCTCCATCGTAGCATGAGAAAGGTAATCACAGTCACTTTAACAATCATCATTCTCTGAAGATGAACCGTGTGATCTGTTCGTGACAGTGGATCGATGGGTTCGACCACTTGTTATTTAAGAACGCTAGGTCGCGAGACGCGGGACCTTAGGCTAAAAGCTTTGGTGAAAGTTGTACTTGCAATATGTTGAATGCCATGATTGGTTTTGCCTAGCAATTTGAAGAATTTATGAGCATGGACCATTGATCTACCAAGGATTATAAGGTCCATGCCTAATAATTCTACAAGAAAGTTTGGGTATGGTCCTTTAATATTATCTTTGAGTATGGATTTGCACTTCAATATAACTTGATTTATAAATGGCAAAACCGTACTACTTCCAGTTTCATAAAACACGCAATTATTTAATTTGACATAAGATTTTATGTGTATATTGAATTTATATTGATAGTAGGGTTTATTATAATAGTTTTGAGATAAAGTAGTAGATGTACTACAGCTGATTTGATATTTTTTGAATGAAAAGATTTTCATATAAAAAAATATTATATTTATTGTGGGATGATCTAAAAAAAACACACTGTATTTTTCCTAAAACAGAAAAAATAAAAGAATATCACACATGAAGTTAGATATGATAAGGAGGATGTCGAGACTGCACTTGTCGATATGTTCCATGACAAACTCACGTTTTACTTGAAATAATAAGAAAGATCTGATGGCGAATGTTAACAGAGCCCAAACATTGAGATCATTTTGTTTTTGCTGACCTATGTATGGGACAAAATGACACATTAAACACCAAATCAAATTGGAGACGAATTCCTTCCAAATAGTTCCACAACTTAAATTTGTGCACAAGTTGCACAAGAAGCACATTACAAAGTACTTTTTGGTCAATGCAATACACTTCACGTGATATGTAACATAACACCTACGTGTCTATATTACATTAAAATTTCCCAATTTATTGGTTTGTGGAACCCAATAAATTAAATTACTAGGAGATGGTCCTTCCTTAAGTTCAGCTAGAAGGACCTAAAAAAAGGATCTCATGATTTACCAAAAAAAAAAAAGGATCTCATGAATTTGTTGTCATTTTCATATGCATTTTTATTGAAATTTTTTGGCTTGGGAATGAGTTATATTTACATGACAATTGATTGATCAGTATTCTTTTCGTTGTAAAATGATTAGCACAATATTAGAGACATTGTTACCATTTCTTATATTTTGAGAAATTGTTTCATATTTTCATTTTTTTGGGTCAAAATTTCATATTTTTATTTAATGACGTAAAAAGATATTCTCTCTGTTTCATAATATAGCCAATGGAGGGTTACGTGGACAAAAAAATTGACGGCGTTACAAATGATCCGCGGGATGATCAAACGATTGTTTTTGTAAATTTATAGTGAAACATTTAAGATAATATAAGGTATAAATTATAATGTTGGGTCGAAATAAAATTCATAGCATATCATTTATATAAAAAAATAACGCATCGAAATACGTAATGAATAATATGATTATTACATAATGTTATCTATATTATAAAAGGAAGGGTATTATTTTCAAACATAACTTGATAACATATGAATTGAACTTCATGTTTAGAAGAAAACTACGTAAAACAAATGCATACTTCTCCTGTCATTCTGATCACAGCTTATTAGCTAGGGAAAACCTATTCGTAGCGATGTTGTTATGACTTATGATGTCATCACTTTGAGATCTTATATTGTTTGTAGTAGCCTAGTAGGATAAAAATGCGTAAATTTTCCAACAATGTCCGACTTTTTCCCCAATGATAAAAATGACAAAGAAAAACAAAACAAAATGGCAGTTCAGCCTGTGAGAAAGTATCTCGCTGATGTCTCACTGCGATCAGTGACATCATTTTTATTCAGTTCTCTGTTTCTCTTTCAAAACTGCAGGATCCATCATCGGAAAGGATCTTCTCTATGAGAAAACTGTGACGACTCGACATTTTCTTTTCTTTCACTAACGTGTGTGATCGAAAGTTGAAACGAATTTCGATGTATCCTCAAAGAACAATATCAATTATAAATATTTAATGCCAGAGAATGATAAATCATTTGATCCGGTTAGTCATTGATTTGTCATTATTGTTTAGTTAATCATATGATTTTGATTAGTTATTTTTGACTTTACGATTGATTAATCATTTGGTTATATTTGATCATTGATTAGCCATTGATTTTGTTTAGTTAATTTGGTCCGTCATCATAATGTTGGTTCGTTGTCTTGATTAATTATTGATTTTAGGTAATCATGACTAATTGTATTAATGTCAAATTTATTTTCTGCAATATCGGTTGTAATGTAAGGTTTGTTTGATATCATTATTCTTTTTGATTTTGTAATTTTTATTTCACCGACGGATAAAACAAAAATATGTGTTGGTTGATTTATGTTTCTTAAATGGATGAAACAAAAAAAGAATTTTTTTTGTCAGTTTCTATTTTGGTTTTATTTGAGTACGACATTACAAATTTCCCTTATAGAAAAATATTTTAGTTTAAGAAGTATTTTTGATTTTTGCTATTGATTTTCTATTTTTATTATTTGTTACATATTTCACAGTTTTGAACCATGATATCAGACATCCCCTTAGTATTCCTTTCGTTTCATATTATTTACTCCCTTCGTCTCATAATAATTACAACATGTACGTATTTTATATTATTCTATACGCATGAATACAAATCTCGTTTTCATATCAAATCACGTCTGATCATCCCGTAACATGTGTTATATTGAAGTATGTAACTTACACAACCATTAATATTTCACGATAAATTTATACAAAAAATAACGTTTGATTGTCATTGTTAAACTCTGCATCGATATGCGTGCATAGACAAATTGTTGAACGCGCGTTAAATTTTACATCGAAACACGTGTATAACCAAACTGTTGCTGTAATTTTGGGACGCAAGGAGTACAACACTTTATAGAATATCATAAAATATATAGGATGTTTTCTTTTCTTTTTTAAACTTTTACTAACATAAAGAATATAAATTGTTATAGTACATCTAACTAATTCCTCTCAGATGCAGTAAACGTCACTATCATTTTTTTTTTAAAAATAAAATTTCACAAAAATTAAACATACACATAAAATCTAGTGACGGATCAAACCGTTATACCGTTGTAAATTACTCATATTTTATTGTTATTTTGCAATCAATTAGTACAATCATAATACTCCATCCATCTTATTCCAATTGCAATCTTTGTATACATGGATCAAAAATTTTTTTGTGTTACGATCGTGTGCGGGATGGTTAAATGCTATTTTACATAAATTATCATAAAACGCTAATGATAATTTCAGTTATGATTTTTAGCCTGGGTCATTGACATAATTTTATTCCTCCTTTTATCCCATATTAATCGAAACATTTTGAGCCGACAAAGAAATTTATGTGTGTTGAATTTGTATAGGTTTTGATGCATAAAGAATATTTTTTTTTGATGATATTGGAGTTTAAGACGAATTTTATTACTCCTTCCGTCCCATAATTTTTTGATGATAGTTAAGAGAAGAATTAGTGGGTATATTATAGTAGATGAGGTTGATTTGAGATTCTTTTATGGTAAAAGGCAACAAGAAAAAAGAAGGGTTTCATTATTTTGGGATAGAAAAAACCCATTTCGATTACAGTAAATGACCCTAACATATAACTTTTCACAATAATGATAAAAAGATATACACGAACTTAGAATTCCAAAAGCATACTCCCTCCGTTCCATAATATGTACAATACTTGCCTATTTAGGCCGTTCCAAAATATATAAAAAATTATATTTAGTAACCTTTTCACATAAAAAATATCAAAACAATTATCATTTGTTATAATACACCCATTATCTCCTCTCACAACTGCCACATTGAACCCTACTATCATAAAAAAAAAAAAAATTCTTCATCAAATTTCATACAAATTCAACATATATATAAATCACATGTCGGATCAAACTATTGTCTATATTACGATTTAACTCTTACTCCCTCTCTTTCCTTCCTTCTCTTCTCCTCTCCTCCTTTGTCCCTTCTCCGCCAGCGCTTCCTCTTCCTCCATCGCTGCCCACCGCCGATGACTCCGGTCTGCATTGTCGGAATTCATCTCAACTCCTGTCTACTTAGTCAAAAGCGACACACTTTACTGCAAACGGTGTGGCTGTGTGATTGTTTACTTTGCGAAGTAGCTAGGGTTTTGAGCCGAGTGCGATCGGGGGAGAAGTCGAGAAGGCGAAGGGGAAGAGAGGGAGAGAGAGAGCTAAATGGTCACAGATGATGAGAAAGACTGATGTGAGGGGATCAGGAGATGGTGGAGTTGTGGTGGTGTTTCACATGGAATGGCAGATCCTCTTAGTAACAGGAATGCCGAGCGACATTTCGAGCAGGTCGAATCACTTTTTGTTTCGTTCTTTGATGTAATCGAAGTTGTCGTTGTTGGAGATTGTGTGTTTTGTTGTGTTTGGATCATGTTTGTGTGTTGGCTGCTCCGATCTAGATGAAGAGTCGACACGGAATGTGTTTGGTCAAGTTGGAAGCTGCTTCATAGGATTTTGTGTGTTGCTGCTTCTTGAATTTAGGGTTTATGTTGATCACACAATGAATAAATCCTGAAGTTTTGTTGATCTGACAAGAATGGAGTAGCATGTGTTATAAGGCGGAAAACTTTACATTGTTTGGGTATACTGGTAGTTCATTTCGTCCATTCAACATTAGGAAGAAATACAGAGATGCTTGGGACTCCTTGATGAATATGTGTGCTTTTTTTTTTTTTTTTTTTTTTTTTTTTTTTTTTTTTTTTTTTTTTCTGAAGATGTTCTGTTTTTTTTAGGGAGTACTATTTTTTTAAAGACATTCTGTTTTTTTATTCTATAACTCTCTTTTATTATTGTATTGTCGCTCTGTTTTGGTCTTGTATTGTCATTCTGTTTTTTTTCCTTTTTCTGTCGCTCTGTTTCGATCTTGTAATGTCGTTTTGTTTTGGTCTTTTACTGTCCCTCCATTTTATTCTTGTTCTACTGCTTTGTTTTGGTCTTATATTGCCACTCTATTTTGGGTTTGTACTATCGCTTTGTTTTTTTTTTTGTGTTATGATATTTTGTTTTATTCTTTTACTGTTGTTTTGTTTTATTTTATTCATGCACTTTATTTTGATTTTGTTCTGACACTCTATTTCGGATTTCGACAAAGATTCCAACGAAGATTTCGTCGAAAATTCCAACAATGTAAGGGTGAGGGATTGATTCGAGGATTAATTCGAGGTTGAAGATGGTGGTAAGGGTGAGGGATTGGTGTTGGGATTCTTTCAACAATGGAGGTGGACGTTTTTTTGGGTTCATCAGGGATGTGTGGACGCTTTTATGGGTTCGACAATTGGGACACTCTGTTTTGTCATCCCAGTGCTCTGTTTTAACAATAGGGGGATATTTTTGTCCCGGACTTTCTTTGAATGAGAAAAACAAGATATATTATATGGAAATAATTGTGTTAAACGAGGTGTATATATATTTTACTCAGACGCTCTGTTTCGAAATAAAACGTGTGTTCCGACGCTCTGTTTTGGAAATCAAATGCAATGTTCTGTAATTGTATCTATTGCAAGTGACATAAGAATGTATGCACATAAGGTATTCAACAAAATGACACATCGAAAATTTTCATGTTATTAAGCATCGTTTTATTTACCAAAGTCTCATATTAATGTTGCGACTCATATTCATGTTATTGAGAATGAGGAGGTGGCCAGATGTAATGGTGGTAGGCGACGGAGTGGTGGTGGTGGTGGTGATGATGGAGGGAGATGAAAAAAAGTTAAGATTATATGCATTTGAAAATAAGATTTCGTGTGTATGTTTTTGGGTTTTTTTTAATTTTTTTATTTTGATTAATATGAGACAGAGCAAATATGCTGTTAAGATGAATAATAAACCTCTTTAAAATACGAGTTAAATACTATAACCACGGGAAAAGGGGGCAGCAACAACTGTTGAGGTCTAGCTGTTGCCCCTTCACACGTTTTCCCTTTTTAAAAAATAATAATCTTGATTTCAATTTTTCTATAAAATCATGTGAGGGGGGCCGCAGCCAGCCCCCTTGAGTCCGTATAATTATTCCCTCCGTCTCAATTTATATACAATCGTTTAATCCGTCATGAGATTATATATGTGTGTTGAATTTTCGTGAAATTTGATATAGAAAGAATATTTTATTAAAGATGGTAGGGTTTATCGTAACAATTGAGTAAAGAGATAATGAGCGTACTCTAGTAAAACATGATTGATTTGATTTTTTTAAGTTGAAAATTTACTAAAAAATTAAAATATTATAAATAAATTAGGACAACCTAAAAAAATATTGTTTATATTATGAGACGAAAGGAATACTTTGCAATGTTGGAAGTTTTAATGGGAACAAGAAATACTTCATATTTTGTCAAGCTAAAATTGAACTCATTGAATAAAAAAAAAATGTTTGTATGATGGGATGAAGGAAGTACTATGTAATGTTGGAAGTTTTAATAGTACCAAGAAATACTTCATATTTTGTCAAGGTAAAATTGAACTCATTGAAACGATCAAATATATTTTTCTCGGTCTAATTCAATTGTAATATTTTCACTGTACGTATTTATCTGTGAAATTTAACTCGTGTTGCGGGACGATTAAATATAGTTCTTTTAGAAAATTATCATGAGAAATTAATGATAATTAAAATTATATACTTCAATTTGACTTCAGTGACATAATATTTTTAACGTTATTAATATAAAAACCAATTCTATCATAAAAACAATTTCTATAACAATAATATCTGTTTAGCTTCTTCTAGGTATACTATTTGATAACGAATCAAGTATCTCCTTCCTAAATATACATCTCTCCTTTTGTCATATGAAAATCGTAACACTTATCTAATTTGGATGTCGCACAAAAGTTATAACGTTTTTTAATTTAATAAAAAATAGAAAAATACAAATATTTATCATGACATATATAAATTTAGATGTATCTAATTAAAATTAATAATTAAAATTAAAAAATAATTATGGATATATTTAAAGATATAAAATAACTTAATGATGATGAATTTATTATTTATTGGGCTCTCGCATATCCGAAAGTATTACTCGTCCCACGTCCATGATGAGATACGAGGGCCGTGCCTCATGGTCTTACAGAATCAGTTTCGTCATCAACCGCAAAGCGCATTGATTTTGATTTGATACATGGATTCACTTGCAGCGTTGCAGCCCCACAAATCTCAGTTTACTCTCTCTCACACTCTCCCCTTTCAGATTTCTATTTATTCATCTCCTCCAACGTCTCCAAAAATCTAAACCCAAACCTGTTTGCACCATCACAAAAAACCCATTTTCATTTTCCCCCAATTTCCACTGCTTCCCCTGTTTCCAAAAAGCTCCGATCTTCATTGTCCACATCGAATTTCACTTAGAAAACCCAAATCATCTTCTGGGTTTTCTAAAAGAACCCATTTTGCTGATACCCATTTGTCGATTTGTGTGCTTGGCATTGCACACATCGAATTTCACCAAGAAACCACAAATCCTGAACTGGAGTTTTCAAAAAGAACCCATTGTGATGATACCCCTTTGATTTGTGTACTTCGGCATCGATTTCCTTAACTGCCCACTTCAAATTCCACCAAATCCACATATCCTCGTCTGGGTTTTCCAAAAGAACCCATTTTGGTGACACCCATTTGTCAATTTTTGAAATTTAGGTGTTGAACCAGTCTCTCAGTTGTTCGCAACACGTGTAAGGTTACGTACATATTGATCTCTCGACGAAAATATCTGGGTTGTTATTATTTGGTGTTGAAATGGGGAAGGCAGTGATTAGGGGGTGGTCACTGAGGAACCTGTTGGGTTTATCAGTGGCTTTGAATGTGGGATTGGTGTTGAGGCTTTTGTCCGAGAGGGTGGGAGAGAATGAGGGGAGTGTTCATCTTCATGGGTTGTGTGAAGTGGTGGAGAGGCAGAGCAAAGAGGTGGTGAAGTCTATGGGTGGTCTCCGGTCGCCGGAGAATGGGCAGTTGAGGGCGGCCGAGGCAGCGGGTGGGGCGGTGGTGCTGAAAGTGGAGGGCGGTGGCGGTGCTGGTGATGATGATGGGAGAATCATCAACCTTGACCAGTGAGACCCTTGTCCTTGTTCTTCTGTTTCTTCATTTTGTTTCTGTTTTTGCTGTTATCTAAAAGTACATATTACCCTCCGTAGATTCAGCTGGGAACATCTGGATTGTTATTGTTGTTGTCGTGGATATTCACAGATTATAGTTATTTTAGCACAAACAATAAACGAGTCATCGACTGAGATAATATCATTCTCACATGTCTCATATAAAGTACATTTCCATTTTAATCTTGTAGGTAGTTTGGTAATTCTATTCCTTGAGCAAAACTCTTTTTAGAAGTTCTTTAGGAGAATGGTATTTCCCTCACAACATATAGTTACATGTCATGCGTTGATAGGAGTTTGGTCTAAATATACCTCAAACTCGAATCCTATTACCAACATTTCGCCGAATGACATCCTAATATTAGTGTCATCCTCTAATCTTTTTGCCATGTTCATGCCCATCTCTATATACTCCTTCAGTCCTTGTTATGGCAAAGCAATGAGTTAGCTACCTTTAATTTGATGAACAATATGAGGTATCCTATACAACTAAATCAATGATTGGATTTAATTGTCATAGCCTCTTAGCGGGAACATATTTTTGGAAACATGAAATAGCTAAATAGAAACAAGAAGTAAAGCGTCACGAGTAGTGACGCTTTACATGATAATGAGTAAAGCATCACAGCCAATGACGTTTTACATTATAAATCGCCTCTACTCATGGCGCTTTACAGCCAATAATAGCTTTACATGATAATAAATAAAACGCCACTGATTGTGGCACTTTACCGTCTAAATCATTTTTACTTGTGACGCCTTACAAACAATAATAAATTGAGTACTTTTTTTTCCTAAACACTATTGCAATAGTCAAATATTTCAAAAAATCCACTCAAAATTATAAAATTCTATGTCGATCAGTATAAATTTTAACTATATTTGGATAGTGAATATAAAATTTTACATTTGAGTAGTCGAAAAAAAGACATTTTTTACGAAATTAGTAAAATGATATTTATTTAGGATTTGAATAGACGAGATTAAATTTTAAAGAAAATTCTTATCGAAAGTTAAGTGTATTTATATCGACGGATATAACAACCCAACACATCAATAACCACACAATTGGCATCAATTCGTTTCACCAAAGTATACGGATTCAATCAAATCAAATCAAATTCGCACAAAAATAACATGATAAACAACATAAAAATATAAATTACCTAAAACGCAAATGATTCATGACGTTTTATGAATTGAATTTTTATGTGATTCAAGAATTTAGTGGTGGATCGTATTTTTGATCTTGGTGGATTTTTTTCCCCCTGCTTTCGAGAGAAATGAAGAACAGGGGAGAGCATGGGCCAGGTAAAAACCATGAGTAAAGTGCCACTGAGCTGTGGTGTTTTATTGCTTGTTTCCATCTAGTAATTTCGCATTTCCAAATAGCAATTTTGCCTCTTAGCACTTGCTTTGTCAAGAAGAATTGGTTAAGTGATAAGTCGTTCGTTTCTAACAGTGATGTCCGAGATTCGATATCTGAGGGTATTAGGAAACATTTTCTCTATGTTTAAATAAGTGAAGGTTGCATACGTCATCTTGTCTGACCGGTAGGACGAACCTAGTTCTTTTGTTTTCATGGTCTGGAACTGTTGAACAAGTCCATATGATTGTTTATACGAGCTAACCATTGTTTGTAGAATAATCGTCAGCCATAGTTCCCCAAGCTCATATAGAGATAGATCATCGAGTTGAGTTCAGGGAGTGTGACTGATGTCAATCTACACGAGAGCGTTAGTCGTTGATTGGGACTGTCCTGGACCTTGAACAAAACGAGAGGGATGCTTCATAAAAATCTCTCCTCTATCTAACACTGAAACAAATAAGTTTTTCCATTTTCCAAAATTTCGGTTACACAATTTTGTTGGACTTACAAGAATAAGTTATTATTCCTCAAAGCTGTAAGTGCCCGGTGTATTATTTTTTTGACTAGGACAACTCTTGCTTATAATTTATGAGGTACCATACTCAGTTTGTTTCTTTTTCCTTGGAGTCTTTATCATTCTTTGTTTCAAAATCTTGAGGTGGTGCCACAATGCCCATATTGCCTAGGCTATCACCACAAGCCACTGTCATTTTCCTGTCTGTGGCTCAATGCAACCGTCTACGGTCCCCTCAAACTTCCCGCCCACGTAACTATTTCTTCTCTTTATGTCTACTCCTTAATCTACTAAATGGTGTTAATTATTCATCAAGATTTGATCTATTTGAGCACAACCACGCCGTTGTACCTGATGTCGGAAGGCTTTTTTGCTATTGTCTATGCAAAGTATTTGCGTATCGCTTTGATATCATCGGTCATCTCCTCTAATTCTTATGGTTCGAGGAATGGAGCAGTTGCTTGTAGGATTAGACACTGCTTTATAAGATTTCCAAGGTTGCCGGCCTTACTGTAGTTATGGAGTAAGAAACGATGAAATATTACTAGGAAAAGATTTTTACAGGACGGGCTATCTGTTGGGCAGACATCTATGTCTTGGTAAAAAATTGTCTTGGTCATAGGTTTAAGTCTGAATTTCGTAACACAGCTCAGTTTTTTTAATCATCTTATCTAATGAGAAGGTGGCCCGTGGCCGGTGCCGTTTATCTTTAGCATGATGGCAACTACTAGGTTACATTGATGCTCACATTCATATGCATGCATGGACCATGCTTGATGTTCTACTATCTGCTACTATTTTTTCTTCTTCATAAATGTGCATGTTAGGCCTATTGAATAAGCTCTCGTATGTGTCTATGGTTTCCTAGCGCACTTGGGCTTTGACTTGATGTAATTTGGCGGGACTATAGGTTTTCCATTTATGTTTCGGATGTCACAATTTGGTTTATCAGTTGCTTATACATAGAAGTTGAAGTCTTCCCTTTAGCTTCCTGCTTGTAGGCTTGGGATTGTGCGTTGAAGATCGTACCGTTTTAACCGACCCCTTACATCCATAGATTCACTTCTAAACACAAATTATTCCACTTGGACTATTTTAGACGACTTTGACCGAGTGGGATGATTAAGGAACTTAGCCTGGTCTATTTGCTAGATGTTTCTGTCAAGAATGTCTTATGCCTTAGTCTCGATGGAAACAGTGCATCACTTCGGCACTATATGCATGAAATCCCACTTCTTCTGAATCGGGCACTTGGCGTTAGAAAATAACATATGAAATCATCTTTCGTTAATATTCTAGATCGTCGAAGTGGTCGATCCATCATTTGAACTTAGACTCACTGCTGTTTTGGAATCAAATGCAAGTATTGGTACAATACAATCTTTGATTCTCATCATTCTTGAGGATTTATTTTCCATTTTACCCATGTGAGCTACGAACTTTATCAGATCCTTGGCTTTATTGCATAAATTTGTAGGTCCGATTAAAAGGATCCTTTGAGTATGGAGCATATTGAGTCTATGCTCTCCTTTTTTGCAATTTGTATAGAATCTGCCCCACTGAATGTGAAGAAACCCCACTGAGTGGAGAAACCTCATCGAGTGTTGAGAAAATCTACTGACCATGTTTTCGATATTCCACACCCAGGGTTGCTATAGCCACGGTGGATGATTTAAAATCAGCCGCGAGATGTCCAATTTGAATTTGTGAACTCATATGTATGGAAATTTAAACTATGAAGGTATGAGGTCATATTCGCCACGGTTGTATGTTGGTCCGGTTATCAGCCATTCAACTTTAACCATGTTCTTATGTTTATTGATACATGAACGCATTTTAAAGTTAGAAATTGACTCTGATAAAAGCGTTGTGATCCTGTCATGTAATTATTTTATGTTTAAGCTTTGTGTACCTAATGCAGCGGTGATCCGACAATGTATGAGAAATTTTGGAAACTGGCGGGTGATAAGGCCACGGTTGTGATCCCGGGATGGCAGGCTATGAGCTATTTCTCGAACCCTGCTAAGGTGTGCTGGTTTCTGGAGCCAAAACTGGAAAAGGAGATCATTAGAATGCACAGCATTGTAGGAAACGCTGTCACCGATGACCGTTACGTTGTGGTTGGAACTGGCTCGACGCAGCTCTTTCAGGCCGCTTTGTACGCTCTCGCCCTTATGGACTGGGTAGAGCCGATAAGCGTGGTCTCTGCTACTCCTTATTACTCGGTACTAACACTATCATTAAACGTCATGATTAAAACTAGTGCTAGATCAGTACTTCTGTTACTTATATGAGTATTGCTAAACTGGTTGTAGTTTCACCGTCAAGTGATCGACTATGCAAAGTCCGGGCTCTACAAATGGGCGGGAGATGCAGACAGCTTTAGCGAGGAAGTGCCGTACATTGAGATCGTCACTTCACCTAACAACCCTGATGGAGTCATGAGACTGCCTAGAGTCAACCGAAGCGGAGGGATGTTGATTCATGACTTTGCTTATTACTGGCCGCAGTACACTCCCATTACATACGCAGCAGATTATGACCTCATGTTGTTCACAGTCTCCAAGAGCTCTGGGCATGCTGGAATGCGAGTTGGGTAAGCACTTATGCTTTTATACGATTGGCCAAAGGCAACGAACGAGAAAAAGGGCAAATGGATAGCGTCAATAGCGGTGTCTTGATCATCTTTGTTCCCATAGGTGGGCGCTTGTGAAAGATAAGGAAGTTGCCAAAAGAATGACGAAGTACATCGAGCTGAACAGTATTGGTGTGTCCAAAGACTCACAGTTGCGAGCAGCGAAGATCTTGCAGGTGATCTCTGATGGCTCTGAGGAAGCTAGGGGCATCGAAGCAGGGTTGAAATTGTTCGAGATCAGTTATTATCAGATGGCAGAACGATGGGAGCTATTGAGACAAGCTGCGAAGGACGGCGAGCTGTTTTCTTTGCCCGAGCTTCCTTCCACATTCTGCAATTATTTGAAGAGGAGTTTCAAGTCGCAACCAGGTAATTTCTGTTCATTATTCTGCCGGAGATGCTTTAGACGTGATATTTTCTGATCCTTTACATCTTACTTGACTACAGCTTTTGCGTGGATGAAATGCGAAGGCGAGATCAAAGACTGCGAGACCTTTCTACGAGACCACAAGATCTTGACTAGAAGTGGGAGACACTTTGGGGTGAGTCCCAAGTATGTGCGGATCAGTATGTTAGATCGGGACGACAATTTCCATCTTTTCATTAAGAGATTGTCGACTATGTCACCACGTGATCTTTAAAGTTTGGAAATGACCTTGCAAGCAAGCAAATTTTGGGTGTATACTGGTCTCGATCTTTCAATGTCATCAAGCTGCTTGAACTAGTGTATGATTGCCTGCAGCTGGATCAAATGAAAGAATCCTAAGCTATTGTGTCGATTTAGTAGCTTTCTTGTTGTAACATCCCTGGTTATCACTGGCCGGGCATCCTACATGACGGTATCGGGATTAATACAGGATACGCAGCGATTCCTCGTCCCCATAAGCTTCCAACCCCTGAGTAGCCACTTCCATGAACAGATCCAACATAAGTTTCTGTAACCACTATACGAGATTTTGGACCAGAAAAATCCGATATGAAATTCCTGAATCCGACTTTAGGGAAGACCCAATGTGAAATAGAGCTACTCTTGCTTCTTTTTCCGATTCCGACTCTTGTATAGACCGATGTGAAATGCAGCTACTCCAAAAAGAATCTAAGCTTAGATAGCGTCCGGTATGATAAAGGCCTAAATGTAGTTCGATATGTAATCTAATCTCTGTAACTTACTGGATGTTCAAAAGCTAGCTGTCATCTCAAATTACTAATCTAGCTTTAGCAGTGAAAGGCCGAGTTCATCTCCTTTCGTCTTTGCTTGCTCAATGATCTAGGCGATACTTCTTTTATGTGCAAAAACATAGTTCTACTATGAGCTAATCTTCCCTATATACGCTGGTCCTAGCTTACAAATAAACTATATTGAAGATCTGATAGTCGACGTTGGTGTTGTATTTCGATTAGCCAACTGAAGCAGGATACAAAATCCCGATAAATCGAGATAAACTAAGGATGGTCGGGTGCCGCAGGGGTCGAATCAAGCGCTGGTGCCGGTGGTGGCTTCTTCAATGCCCTTAGACGCATCATTAACGGCTTTTCCATGTTTTCCTCTTCGTAGAAGTCAACTTTATCTTCACATGTTCGCTGAACCTTAAAGTCCGGCCAGGAAACTTCATTTTCCCTTGCCAGGTGCAATATGTTGTCTCGTATTGCCTTGACTTCATCATCTGCTAAGCAAATGAAACAGAACCCAAGTACAAAGCATGCATGTATGAGATTCAAATGATCATAAAGATCATACGAAACCATTGAAGCCGGAAGTTTACTCAGTAAAGCGAGTATGAATACACGATATAACAGTCACAGATACAGTTTACACTTTACAAGCCGAATAAGCAAGGAAGCTAAACTACCTTTGGCAGCCAAGATGACAGTCGAGGCAAAACCATCAATTAGAAACAAAACCACGAAAACCGATGGCACTAGCTTGATATGCAGGAAGGATCTCATGGTTGAGAACCGTCAAGATGATACTTTGTGATCAAAAGCTTGTAAGTTGATCTTGAATCTATAGCTTAATCTCTTAATCTGACTCATAAGCTTGCCTTTTGTTCTATCCTTCTTTATAACAATTTTTCGAACGGTCAAATTCTTGGAGATCGGTCAATAAATAGATCTTGACAATCTTGAAAATTTTCTCCTACGTGCTATGTTTATTATAGCTGGGATGGTTTTCATCAATGGAGTTTAACATAGTCACATATGCGAACGGAAGTTGTACGTCGCTATTCCTTTGTCACATCTTTGAAAAATCATCTGAAGCGACTCATTCATTCAGTCTATCATAGTAGTCGCACCTACACTGTGAAATACTCATTCATTCGACTCATTCATCCGACTCATTCATTGTGAAATACTCCCTCTACACGGTGGATTGAGTTAATCCGTCAAGAGGGTTGGTTGTTTTACTTCATGAAATTACCATCATCAATTCGGATTTTTGATATGTTCATTTTATTTTTTAATACGGATAATATTTTTATTTTTTGTATTTTTGTGTTAAACTAATATACTTTTTTTTTAATAAATTTTAATCCAAAATATCAAATCAAATACTACAGTATATGTCTCACTATATTCTCTTTTATTTTCGAACTCACAAACTGAATGTAAAAAGATATTTTTTTATTCAATTTCAAAAAATTCAATACACTTATAAAATTTTTATAATATCAAATGATGGTACTCCCTCCGTGTCCCATAAAAGAATGCAGGTCTTGTTTTCATATAAAATCACGTTTGATCGTCCCGTAACATGTATAAGGTTGAACTACATAACTTATACAATCATTGATGCTTCATGATAAATTTACAAAAATTAATATTTGATTGTCGTTGTATCCGTATTAAACTTTGCATCAACACGCGTATCACCTCAAATTGTTACATCCTTTCCGGGACGGAGGAAGTAAATAAATTAAGATGAAAAAAAGATACTCCTTTCGTCCTATAAACTTTACAATGTTTTCATTTAATATACGAATCGATATAAAATTTGAGACGTATACGTACTTTAACCTAATTAGTATATATTGCAAAATTTAAAAAACAGAGAGAGTAATTGGTTCAGAACAGTTCGTGATATCATGTCACCGGAGCAGTGCCCGAAAACTGGGAAGAAACTAACGAGTCCAAGATATGTAACGAGCCCTTGCTTGCCGTATCAAATGCCGATTTCATCTCCGATCTCCGATTCCGTCGAAACTGGATTCTTCGATCAGGCGAGCCATCATCGGCTCCGTCACCTACGGTACTTTCATGAACCGCGTCTCGTTTTCTTCGATTTAGGGTTTCGAATCGGAGTTTCTGATCCTGTTGATACAATACTTGATCGTTTTGATTGAGTTTGGTGTGAAATTCAGTTCTTCATGTTCGATTCGTCGGCGTCGTCTCTATTTGTGAATCTTTGGTATGCTTGATATATGTGTTTCCTATGCCCTGTTCGATGTTGTTTCTGTTTTGCATTTTCGTATTTTATTGGTGATAAATTTAACCATAGTTTTCGTCACGAATTATTGTGCTTCTGTGTGTTGTTCCCCGTGCACAGGAACATATAGGGGGTTAGTGTATCTGATAACTATGGTTTACTGATTGTTTTATACTTATATAGTACCAAATGAAAATGAACTATGAATTGAGCCAAGATGACGAGGTCAGGAATGATAACTGGTGTTGTCCACTCCAGTCTTTCGGTTTTTAGTATTAATAAGATTAGAATGGCGAGAAGTAATGTAATGCATGATGATCTTAGGACTAGTTTGGTATCACTTATGTTTCTTGTTTTTTGTTGTAGTTTCATTAGCTGATGATTCAAGATCCCCTGTTTCGGTTTTCGCTATTGGTTTTTTGTTTGTGTTATTGGTATTGAGTTTCACAGTTTTGAGCAATAATACCAAACAACCTCTTAGATTTTGAAAAAGAAAAAATGATTCAGGAAGAAACTTGTCTCTCGCTTTATACGTGTTCTGTTTTAAGTGTTGTTTTTTCTCGCTAGAGATAAAAATAGTTTGTTGTCAATGTAATGGATAGATAATTCTGTGTTGTTCTTTTGAGGGGTCATTTCATTTTCGCTTGGTGCTTTCGCTTTTCATCTGAATTTCTGTTTCTCTTTCCGATATTTATTTTTTGCTGATATAATTTAGAACAACAATACCAAATAGCCCCTGTGCGTCATCAGACATGATTGAGAGCTTATACTTTACGTATATTTAGGAGAAAACAAGCAAAACATGATAATCAATATATTAAGATTACTCCAGCTATCTAGGCGGTGGTACATAGCTTCCTTGGCCGCTCGCGCTAGGTGATGGACGTGCTGGTGAAAAATGCCTTATTGACGTAAGTGATGGCCTTTCTGCCGTCTCTTCTATTATTTCTTTCCGCTTATGTCTTTGAAGGGCGACAACTTCATATTTCGAGGATAGATATCAGCTGTGCTTTTCCCACCCTGCTCATCAAAAAATAGATACAGATGGTTGGTTGAATACTTATGATTTTTTGAAACAAATAAGTTTAAGAGAAGATCAAAAGTAGCTATAGAAACCGAAGTGATAAAGCGCGTAGAAGAACCGAAAAGGTTCATTAGTTTGTGAAATGTTTCGATTAAAAGTTCATTAAGACTTACCATCATTGGGAGATATTCTTGGCGAAAAGAACTTCCTGGAGAGTACTATAATCAAAAGTAAGATGCACGCCGATATGAATTTCATTTGGAGTTTCATGGTCTCAAAGTTGTTTTTGAAGGTGGAACCGTAGAGGTTTGAATTCAGATGGATATTTGCTGCTAAGATGGAATTTAAGCATTAAAAAGGTATAAATGAGATTATAATAGGTGTAGATTCACCAGCAATTCATGGTATAGCTTAGGCCAAAAGATCTTTATGGCCCATAATCTTGATGATACCATGCAATAGAGCATATCAGTAACCGAGGTTGGTCCTTTACAAATTGATATGGTATGGAGGTAAACTCATATGGTCTAAGACTTCGGTTTCGGGATACAACTTTTGCACAGACTCTATTTCCAAATATGTCGACTATGTGCCGACTGGGCACACGTAGTTGAAGCTACAACTACGTTATGATCACATCCCTTCTCGTTGATAAATGCTTCTTTATATTACCATTATTGTGTTGCATGTTTTACATTCTGCTATATGGTTTAAGCATTTGCCATGCCTATTCATGAAGGGAGAGTTGTTATTAACTATGCTAAGATACAGCTAAAATCGATAATTTGACGATGCTGTCATGCCAAGTATGATCATTGTTGTAGCTTGGGAACCGATTGTTACTTGCTGCATGGACTAGTGTAGGTTAAAACTTGTCTGAAGGACCGCCGGACAAGTTTTGTCTAGACTTGAAACAGTCTCCTTTTGTCTTTGCTTTGTTCTTTGACTGCACGATGCGAATACGGTCTCGATAAGACTAATGAATGGTTATTGTACTTCATGTTACAAAGTACAAACTAGTGTGATTGAGCTCTATATAATACAGGTACATGGTGAAATGAATAGATCTGGTGTTGTCTTCATGATAAAGTCGCGGTTCTGCTCGATAATCAAGATCGTTCTAGCTATGGAGGCGGTGTGAGAAAGCCTTCATCACTCGATGGGTTTGTGTTAGGTGATGGATTAGCCGGTGGAAGACGCCCTGGTAGTGGCCTTTCAGCTGTCCCTCTTTGGCTATATCTTTGAAACATGGCAGCTACATCTTTTGACAAGAGAGGTGAGCTGAGGTTTTCCTGATCTAGTCAAGAGAAAATTAGACTTGTAAATTTTCAGCAAGTAATAGGAGACTTATCAGAAGATAATCAATCATGTCTTCAAGCACATGAACTTACCATCCTTAGAAGAGGCCGTTGGTGAAAGGAACCTCTTGGACAGTAGTGTGATCGAAAGGAAAAGGGAAAGCAATATGAGCTTCATATAAGGTTTCATGCTGTAGTATTTGTTTAAGGAGTGAGGTTGGTTGAGAGACGGAATGGTTTTGTGGCTTAGATGGAGTCTGAAGTCTGAACATTGATGTTTGAGAAAGGCCGATTGAGTTGAGATTATAACTAGTGTAGATTCACGAGTAATTGACCGACAACCATATCTTAGGCAATTAGATTTACGCGGTCCAAGCAATAAAAAACGCGATGATATCAGGCCTTGCATAGATTAGAGCATAAAGGGAAATGTCTTGATTTGGTATAAAGGGAAATTTCTATAGGGTAAGATCCTGTACTCAAATGAGAGATGAAAGGTATATCATGACTATGACTAATGAATTGGAAAGAGTGTTAGTGAGAGATGTATAACTTTAATTAATTCCTCAAAGTAAAATATTTGAGTTTGATTGGGATCGTCTCTCTCGAGCGACTATTAAATGAAGTTTTTCCTGATACTCATTATCTAATACTATTTGATATTGTTCGATGAGATTTGTGTTCGTATGTCAGATTCCGAAATCTGTTTGATGCTCTAATATTGAAAACTCAATTTTCTATGCTTCCTGTTTACGCAGTTAAACCATGGAAAGAACTTCAAATGGATCACTTAGCTTCATTGGCTTAATTCATGATGAGGATCATATTAAAGATGCTGCACATGGGATTGTGGTTAGCATGGTGAGATCCTGTAAGCCGCAGGACGAGACTTGATGCTCAACTGAGTGAAAATTGCGGCTCTGGCCTAAGTGATATTGGCAGGCTGTTGGACCCCTCGTTCGGCTGTGGTACAACTGAAGTGGTATTAGTTGCTGTACGTTTTTTGCTGCCAGCATGATGCCGGACATCTAAATAAGGAGCTTGCAGCATTGCTGTGTTGCCACGATAAAGGGTTCCGCAAGGTTGTCAACTTATTTAAAGATTTGAATCCGTTGAATAGTGAGACCACGGGGTTGCTGCTATCTGTGGCTTGCTTGAATTATGACGGCTCTTTCAGGATAAAAAATTCCGCGTTCTGTAGAGACTCGGAGACTTGCTGGGAGGTTGGTCGACACAGAGACATATAGTTTGCCCTCTTATTTTACTCTTGGTTGAAATAGCTCAGATGTTACCAGCAGCCACAGCAATGGTTGGGAGGGTGTTTTCAGCTACGAAGTTTCTGTTGTTGTGTTCAATTGCTGAACGATCGTGTTGTGCTGAAATTAGGAGGAAATGTATTGTTTTGATGCTGCTAATATGATGATGTTTGATTTCATAGTGTTGAAACCATTCTGAGTTATCCATCAAAGCTCCCAGATCGCCCCTTGTATTCTCAGTGCGGTGACAACTAAGACTCCTGCTTCTGTTTCGATAAGAAGAAATTTGCATTTTGATCTTAAACATTGTTGCATCATGTGGTTCGTTCGTTGTAGTAATCATGGCGGCGAGCGCAATTTGTTCATTTATTCCCAACTTAGAGCTTGACTATCTTGGGCTGCTATGTTGTAATGTTAATTTGAGTACAAAGGACCACGAGAAACAAAGCTTCCGCTTCCGTATAGCAATGAATCAGGAGGCTATGCCGTATACTAATAGAACATCGGTATACTGTGAAATCTAGATTGTGCTATCCTTCATGAGCACTAGCAATACAACGACAACTATGACCTAGATATTTTCATCACGTAAGTCTCTAAAATGAACAAAATATATATATTCTTATTTCTTTTACAGAACAAAAAGATGACATTGATAATAACAATTACTATTTCCAGTACATCTCTACAATAAACCAACTAGCAAGATTCAGCCAGAAAAAGGAGATCGCTTTCGTAACGATGTGAATTCCAAATGTCAGGATGACGAACAGGTCAGTTATTTAGGAGAGCTCAAGGCTTCATTACAGAATTTCCGATTGCACGAGGATCCATTACAGAATTTACACTAAAGCGTTTGTGCTGCATAACTACGATAAAACTTTCGCTAGTTCAAGGACCTTGGAGGATGGCACAACGATGGAGGTGGCACAGGCGGGACTTGAATATTCGGAGTGTTATGATTTTAGGCAATAATCAAGTTGAGTGACGGTGAAAATTTCATTCTACGAACTAAATTTCTTGCGTGGTCATTTCTATGGACCATGTTCTGTCCTCGGCCGTAACGATAATGATAAAGATATGCATTTTTCCACTGTTATGTTGCAAAGCTGAAGCATGAGATATTATTTGGCGATTTCTGTTCTTGTTGGCTTTGTTCTAGTGAAAGGCTTCATCGCGCTGAAGTCTCCACATGGTAAGATTCTAACTTACCAGGTGATGGTTGATTATACTTGTAAAATCCGCTGAGTTTTAGATTCACAGTTCTCTTGTCTATAGATTATTGTTTTCCTTGATCTTATTTCGACGATTTAGACTTGATTATGTGTTTTTGACTGATCATAATCTTGTGTAACTGATTAAGGCTTCCTCTTTTTTTGGTTGTAAAGATAGACAGGAGGCAGCTATGTCGCTGATGTATGATCTCAGAGTTGGCCGAGAACAATGGTTGGAGACCACATGGATAGCCGTGAAACCTTTGGAGCTGATAGAGAGGAGACATGGCGATTGCATAAACATCTAAGAGTAAAGCCTTTATCAGTGCCTCCTTGTTTCACACAGAACTTGAGCAAATTTTAAGGACCACTGCTAGTATCCTCATTACTCTATGAAGAGAAAGTGAATTAGTTTTGCATACAAAACCATGAGACTAGAAGCTTTCATCGTTCTTGAGGATTGACTAACACAAGGCTCGACGACCCTAGTAATCCTCGGGGAGGCTTGGGTGCCAATGCATGCTATGACATGACATTTTACTTGCCACTTCTAATGAAAGAGGAAGAAAAAGAAGTCAAAGATAAACGCGTTCGCCAAGCACATTGTAGAGCGTAATCGATATCCATTAGGATTTAAAATTTTCAACTACTGATATAGGCCAGCGAGGTATTGGACGATAGCTTGATATATTAAAGGGGAATGCATGTCATTAACAAACCTAAGAAAAACAAAAACAAAGTGAGGAGATGACTAACTGTACACAATCTTATCCCTATTATATATTTATAATAGAGATGTTCTCATGAGGAGCCGAACCCATGACCTCATGATATTGACCACTTTGGAGCTCAGCGACACCGGATTTCAGGGTTCAATTCCCGCATTTGTTTCAGGGCTAGAGAATCTTCATTCTGGATCTTCTCGATAATGATTTTCAGGGCTCGATGGGATTCGATAAGTTTCTTGAATACAAACATCTCCAGGTACTACAACTCTCAGGCGTCGAACTGATCCTCCCCAGGAACAGTGTCACCCACAACAATAGCAGCTATCCTCAGCTTGTGGTCTTGATATTGAACAGCTGCAGTTTGACTCGTTTCCCAGATATACTTCGCAACCAAACGAGTCTTCAGATACTAGACCTCGGAATGAACAACATACAAGGGCCTTTGATTCCACTACCAAACGTGGTGGAGTACTTCATGCGTAACAATGAGTTGACGGGAGAGATACCTGCCGAGATATGCAATGCGACTTCCTTGTATTCCCTTATCTTGTCATATAACAGCTTAAGCGGCGAAATTCCTCCATGTCTATTCAGCTTCAGCAGTACATTGATGGTTCTCAGCTTGGATCAAAACAATCTCGAGGGAACCATTTCTGACACATCACAAGTACATGCGAATTAAGAGTTATAAACCTGAACAACAATCGGCTACAGGGGCGAGTTCCAAGATCACTAGCTCGCTGTGAGCTGCTTGCTGTCATTGACATGGGAAGTAACAGATTGGATGATACTTTCCCTATCTGGTTGCAGAATCTTCCAAACCTGCGGGCACTAGCCTTGGGATCAAATAATCTCCAAGGTGGCATCGCAGCCAAATCTACCGGTTTCCCCAGCTTGCACATCCTCGATCTATCCAACAATCAACTATCAGGTAACTTGTCCGGAGGACTTCTCCGTGATCGAACTGCAATGGAAGCTGGAAATCAAGGACAGACAGGGTACCTGACAGTCTTTGTTCCCGTATCATTGCTTGGCGTGAAAATGGAAGTGACTTACCCATTCTTCATCACATTGAGCTACAAGGGAAGGGAATCACCTTCCACATTGATCCTAAAAATCTTCACAAGCATTGATCTATCAAACAACAGGTTCAAGGGAAGCATCCCTGATTCTGTCGGGAATCTCGTTGGGCTTCAGGCTCTGAATCTCTCGCACAACAATATAACAGGATCTATCCCGTCATCACTAGGGAGGCTATCGAACCTAGATTCTCTGGACCTCTCCAACAACTTCCTATCAGCAGACATCCCTCAGCAACTAGTGGAACTGACCTTTCTCGAGATCTTCAATGTGTCTCATAATCGACCCACAGGGTCCATACCACAAGGGAACCAATTTTCTACGTTTACCAATGACTCCTTCGAAGGAAACATTGGTCTATGTGGTAGTCCACTGTCAAAAAAGTGCGGGAAAACTGCTAGTTCTTCACCCCCACAGGGCGAAAGTGCATCAGACAAGGACGAAGATGAGTCCTCGGCTGTAATCGACTGGATCATCAGATCAATGGGCTATCTCAGTGGCTTGGTGGTGTCATCTTTGGTCACATTTTCACGACAAACAAGCATGAATGGTTCGTAGAGACTTTCGGAAGAAAGCAGCGCAAAAAGAGAAAAGGAAACAGGAAGGCGAGAAGTAATTGAAGTTATAAAGAATCATCCCGCTGCATCATCTGCAACCATCAGTTCTGAATATGCTTCAAAATCCTGTAGAAGATTACACGCCTGATCCAGATAAAATGGTGACGATATGTGTTAGGCAACCGAAAACTGAGTACCTAGAAAGGCAATTCGTATCATTCGAATGAATAAGACAACCTGTATAATTTAAGGCTTAGTGTGAAAAACTCACATGAAGACTTTGCATATACATGGACAAAACCATCATGTCCCAAGGTTCCTTCATACTCATCAACTAAAGGACGTAACGAGTGAGTACTCTTTTATACCTACTCGTCAATTAGTTCATCAATGGCCATGTCGTCAGCGTTGTGTCATGAAAGAATAGCGAGGATATGTGTCAGTAAATTCCCCAAAACATATATACATTTGTTTGTTACATCAGTTGAGACTTTTGGGTTGGGATCAGAGCCCGATACATAGATAGGCTTTATCAAGTTCAAGCTCGGTATTTGATATCCTCCTCGAGCTCTAATTCTATATAGATAAAGGAATGTACCCATATTATCCCACCAATTACAGAGTATGCGGAGGAAGTTTCTGTAAGAAAGAATTATGCACGTAATTTTACCTCTATCTTTATAAGGGGAGACTCTATCCGGAACCCTAACCTTCAGAATGAAAAAAAATTATTTATCATTGAGTTAATTCTTACTGAGGTAATTCTTCTTGACGTCACATGATAATGATAAATCAAAATGAGTATAAAACACCAATAAGTCACAATCCAGAAATCAAAAGGTGATGCAGTACTTGTTTTTAGAATTTACAAAGAGACACAATCATGGATAATCAACTAACCTAGCGTGCGAAGTGCTGATACTGTACAGAGAAGGTGGAATCGGTGAATCAATCGTCTCCGTTTGCGGATGGAATCGCCGATCTCCGAACGCCGCTCGCTTTTGAATCGCATTAGGGTTTCTACACTTCCAATGCGCTAGTTGCCCCTTGCACGTTCTTTTTTTGTTGGCTTTCATTTTAGGGAACAAGTAACGGTTTATAATCCGTTATAAACTACCTTCTGATACATCACTTGTCGTTTTATAATCTATGCAATAGTTTCAGGAGAAGACGACCAATGAATTTAGCACACTCCTAGCTTTAGGTATATTTCGACAAATATTCATCATTTTTTTTTTAAGATGTTAAATAAGCATCCGACAATCTTTCAATCTAGTCTTTGATCTTTTAAAAGGAACATCGGCTAATTTTTTTCGATGGATGTTGGCTAATTTTTTAGAAGGATGTTTGTATATAGCTATTGATCTTTTCAATGGATGTGTGCTGGCTGTCCAACATTGTCTCTGAATCATTATCCGATAGATTATGATGCGGGCAATATCATTGCATGTAATGTCAAGGTGATGATGAGTTCAATATGTAACGCCACGATATTTTTATAACTTATAAGCACGTGACGTTACTGTCGTTACAGACAGGAGTCCATAGTAAGGCAAATTCACAACAAAATTTACATAAGAAAACATAAGAGAAAGCAATTATAAATACAGCTCATCACGCACAACTCAGTCCGCAGTTATGTTCCTATAATAATCATTATACAATCCTCGATGTCACACCCAAGTCATGATAGAACGTATTAAACAATTATTACAATCATCCATAATCGAGCCTTAAGGCTCAGACACTGCCATACATTTTAAATGGTACATATAATACAAGAGAGTATTGTCCCAGTGTAACTACTCGAATGCCTCGCCCTCCTCACCTGAATCTAGACAAGAAACAAATCAAAGAAATAGAAAAACCCATGAGTAAAAAATTCGCTCAGTAAACCCCGAGTGCTGTCATAGGTTGAAAGTCACGTGCTATAACCCTGACACCTACTATAATACGTCACACTTAACAGTATATTAAAATCTCTTTTTTGTTATCATTGTTATTTGACTTCGACCATTCTATCATTTTTTTTATTTACGACCCCAACATGTACTATCCCGTCATACTTTCTAATCAGTATTATTTTCAATCACTGTAGCACGTGCTATAGTGATATTAACTTTCATCTTAGACCCCTCCACCAAAAGACAGAGAAGCCTTTTTTCTTTCTCTTTTCCAAATACGACCAGAGGATCATCGAAGGGACATCCGCCCCTTACCAATGCGACCAGAGGACCATCGAAGGGGCTTCCGCCCCTTACCAATGCGACCAGAACCATCGAAGGGGCCTCCTCCCCTTATCAATGTGATCAAAATCATCGAAAGATATCCGTCCCCTCTCAATGCAACTAGAGAACCATCCAAGAGGCATTTGTCCCTTACCAATGCGACCATCAATATATTAGAGAACTCACTTTCCTGAACCAATGCGACCACAGTTTAATTCCCCTATCCAATGCGACCACACTCGGAAAGGAAGGAACTAACCTTCTTCCTCCCTCAACCATATCCCGTTAATTTGTATTATCGTATTCATTGATAATTTCATTATAATAAGTACACGCTTAATCCTAGTTACGCTCGTATTCCGCTTATTTTATCGATAATGGGCTACAATATATTTTCTCGTCCCGAGAGGTTATTTAATATTATTAACACGTAATGTAGCGTATTTACTCTCCCGGACCTGAGTGTAGGGTATAACATTGTACATATACTTAAATTGGATCGTTTCGGACAGTCGTGGCCGCGACAGGCTTAGTCACGGCCGTGATAATCGAGTCGTGACCGCGACCAAGCATGGTTGCACTGTCGCGTCCGCGACTCGCCTGGTCGCGCCCGAGACATGCTGTGACCTGCATTCCAGAATTAGCCGCTACTTCCCTCGCGTGCGCTATGATCACTTCGTCGCTTTTCTGACGGTATACTAACACAATCCATCATACCATGCAACACATCCATATAGATCTTACATGGATATTCGGAGAGGGTTGTGTTACCTCACACGAGAGGGAGATCGGGGGGGACTGATCGGGGTGGAGGAGTGACGGTTGGTTGTGGCCGGCTGCAATGGAGGCAGTGGCGACGGCGGGTATGGCCGGGGCGGCTGACGACGGGGAGATCGAGAGGAGAAAGGGGAGCAATAGAAGGGAAGAGGGGAGAAATCAGGGAAAGAAGGAGAAGGAGAGGGGAGAGGATTGGGATGCCAAGTGTCGTTTTGTGGTTGGTCGAATTTGAATAATTTCGGATTACGTTATCCTTACAATTTATATTTGGTAAAAATATTTTTATTAATCGTCGAAATAAATATATCAAAATTTTCATAATTTCGTTACGATTTCATATTTATAGTTAAAATGATATTCTGGAAAATTAATTTTTCTCGATTTTTGACACAATGCCATTTAAATAATAACATAGTTACGGATTTGATTTGGTTAATCTAAGTTGAGTTTGGTCCTTGTAGTTGATTGACACAAGTCGACTTAACCAAAACAATGAGAAACTTTGCACACTACAAGGTAACTGAACTATGAAGATGTCGATGTGAAGCAAGATACGATAAACTGGCTCTTCGACGAGACTGAAGGCCCATGTCTGATATCGAAGCACCTCGATATCAGATGGACTTCAACAGAAACTAAATTTCACAATTAAAAGTCGCAGGCTATGTAACATGATCATTCGAAATCAACACAAAGTTCACGATTAGCAGTTGCAAACAAGACTAAATGACAGTCACTTTCATGAATCTACACAGCTCCAACTCATTACAATATCGAAGTACTTTAGAAGGATGCTAAACAAAGTGCAGTGTGCATTATTACTACTCTGCTTCTTCAGGTGGCGGTACGCAATGTATCTGGCTTTGTGGTCGATTCCTCATTGGAGATGGCGGCAAAAATGGGGATGTCCTAAGGTGCTGCGTCCCGAATACATGCCTTTGTGCCTCCAGTGATACCATATTCTTCGCCGCTTGGTATGGTACGCCTGTCGCCTGGGATCAACTTTCTTAAACCAGTTCCATACCTAAACATCTCAGTCGCGATCTCCCAGGGGCCTTTCACACAAACACACAGAAGACAGTCAATTTGATATAGCACCGACGAGTAACGACACAGGTAACATTCAAGAGAAAATAATAAGCCAGCTTAGAATCCTATTATTCCAACATATTTGGCACTTCATATGGGATGATAGGTCAAACAATAGAAAGAGATTTCATAAATAAAAAACACACGGATTTTATGACAGTGCTTGAACTTCAGATGGAGTGAATTTGACCAAGGCATAACCACAGTATCACGAGAGAAGTACATAAATGATAAATGCAACCAGTAAAGCAGATATACCATAATGAGGTTGCGATCCGAAAGCCAGAGACTGCAGAAGCATGACGGTGAAAAGGGTGAAAGCCAGCACTGCGAAACAAGCGCAGCGCAAGCTTCGCTGCGGGAGACTTGGTGATTCTCATGCTTCAACTTAGCTAGCTGTTGAAACTGGTAGAGGAGAAACTGAGACCATTATGTTCCAAATGGGGTGCAATGTAATTCACCATGAATGCATGAAGTATGGAGTAAAGTTGAGAACAGGCTGCATTCACATTATATATTGAAAGACAAATATTTAGAGGTCACATAAAGAAAGTTGGCCTTGAAACCCATACAGGTTAAATTTCCAGAAAGAAGACAATGAAGAAAAAAGACACGGAACACCCATACTACCATATGAAAACAAGAACGGGAAAAATAACCAGAAATACTTACTTCGAGACCTACTTTCGGTCAATATAGCGCTGATAGCACACACGTAAAGTGTCAGAATTGTTAATAACAAGGAGTTGAACTTGAAATATTAATGGACGACCTGATAGGTTTACGCGATGTGCATCTGAATGATATAGCTATGGTTGACAGCGTCGTTTTCTACAGCAAACTTAGAAGGGTTGAGTTCAAGAAAAGATTGACCACGAAATCTTTATCCTTCTTTGTTAAGACATCAGTAGACTTGCAAAATGGAAGATAGAGCTAGAAAAGGACAGTCCAACAATTGTCACGCAAGCAACACTAGTCAAAAGCGCGTCGTTACGGATACGACCTGAGCACAATTTAAACTGACATAAGCTGTCAAGGTGTCAATTCATTACAAATACTGAAGCTGGGTGGAAACAAACATGATGCAATGCGATGCACTGCAATCCATCCGTCCAGGAGACCACTTCATCAAGGCAAGATCATTACTAATCCGTGTGACCAGGCGGACCAGGCGGAGGCGGAAGACGCCTCATGCCTGGAAAAGGGTTATGCCTCGGCGACGACAGCTTACAGCCTGATTTTCTTAGCTGCCTGCGTCCTACATCCACTGCCTTGACACCTTCACTGACTCTGAATTCTTCACCTCTATCGTAAGCTGATAGACATATCATGTTCCAAGGGTATCATAAGCCTGAACTTACGATGAAGCAGCTCCTCAACATCAAAACTTCATGAGTTAATATTCAACAATTCCAACACATTCAGCAGTTGATATGAGATTAAATGCAAGAAAATACATAGAGAAAACTCCTACCACATCTTGAACATCTGATGGAGCAGATTACACAACAACGTATCATATTACAATGGAAATATATAAATGCAACCAATAAAACACGATACCACGACTAGGTGACAATCCAAGCGGCACAGATCGCACAATCAAGATGATGAAAAGAGAGAAAGCCAAAACCGGGGACACAACGAGTTTTATTGTGGGGAACTTCATCTCCTTATGCTTCAACCTAGTTGTTGACACCGGAGGAGAAGAAACTAGAAGACCTTTCTGTTGTAAAATGAGTTTTGTATCATCTTATCAACTAACTGTACTACATGAAGCATTGTAGTAATTAATTGACTGTGAAAGACTGAGGGGTCACACATCACTTTCACGCCCAAACAGATGTATGTTCCAGCAAAAAATCAAAGAAACATGACACAAACTACCATCAATAGTAGATGCAAACATCACAAAAAATGGTGACAAAAAAAAAAAAAAAAAACAATGGTATACAGAGATATCAGAAGAGATTCGGGGATGGCAATGGGGCGAGTCCGGATCGGGGATTACAGTACCTAAATCCGAACTCGAAATCCAAAACCAACCCCCAAACCCGATCCAAACCCGATCAGGTTTTAAAACGTTATTCCCAACCCGACCTGATAGGATTCAAGATACCCGTTGGTTATTCATATCCAAAAATTCGAGGGTTTTTGGGTTCGGGACCCAAACCCATATCCGAATATATTTATATTTTTCTAGTTTTGATAAAACTTTTAATAAATTTAAAACATATATTGTTTACAATTATGTTTTATCCATTAATATATTTAAATATTGATGTACTTCTACATATAAATATAATATGTATATATCTTTAAATTAATATGAATAACGGATTATCCACGGATATCGGATATTCAGAATACTTGCTGATATTAGGTCGGGTTCGGGACAGATATGACAATATTCATATCCGTTCCACACCTGTTTCAAAAAGTTCGGGTATCTTCAAACCTGAACCCTATCACAACGATTTTATCGGGTTTGGATGAATCCATCGGATTTAGGATTAATTGTCATCCCTAGAAAAGAACATCCTCCTTGAAAAAATATGATCTGGACCATGTATAACTCACCTAATGTCAAAGTAAGTTATGGATGCTCTCCATCCTCTACAAAACGGCAGCGTTTTAATGTTTGCTGCTGCTATATGACAGCTTACAGCTTCTTTTTACCACGTTCTTTTCACGTAAGTCTACTCATAGTTTAGAAAAAAAGATTTCATACACAATCGATCTCGTTCAATCGTGCTTGTCCACTGACAACTTTCAATAGAGATAAAGCTGCATCAAGCGACCTCCGTAGGTTTATATAGTGCGCATCTAAATGACTAATTTTAGAATAGGTACAACACTTCAACAATTCTACGCTAATAGAAGCTATGCAAGTTTTGAAGCGTTTTAGTACAAGAAAGATTGACTTCAAAATCTTCAAGTCAATGGTAGACCTGCAAAATGGAAAACAATGCTAGAGAAACAGAGCCAAACAATCGCCGCACAATCAACTCTAGATATGGATAAAACTCCAGGCTTGAGCGCAATTAAACAAAGAGAAGCCAAGTGAAAAATCTCCCTCTTTGTCGCTCTGATCATTGCAAACACTGAAGCAGGAAGTAAACATGATGCAATGCAAAGAACAAGAGCAATAGAAATCAAGACCAATATAATTAAACGCCCAGTAACATATTCACAGTCGCAATCTACAAGACTCAAAACCATGTACAAACCCCGTCACTTTCTTCAAGATACAAAGCTGACGACTCATTACCAATACTGAAGAACGGTGGAAACAAACATGACACATTGCGATCTATCCACCCAGGAGACTGACTGACTGAATCAGGGCAAAATTATTACTAAGGTGTGTCTCCAGGCACCGGTGCAAACAGTCCTTGGCTTGTGAACTGGTTCGCTCTTGGTGACTGCAGCCAAGAAGGTGATGCCCTAAGGTGTCTGCGCCCTAAATTCATTACCTCTGCACCTACACGGACTCTATTCTTCACTCTTTTGCATGCCATGTCTGCTGCCTGGGATCAACTTTCTCAAACCAGTTCCATACTTGAACATCACTTCCGATTTCTCCCCTGGGACTTCTGCACAAAAAACATAGAAGAGTCAACTTTTATACCAGTTAAGACTTGAAGAAACAGATAGTATACGAGGTAGCATTAGCACGAAAGTCCGACAAAGCGGATTCGACAAAGGGGGCTGAGTCATTAGTAGACCAATAAGGCTAGAAAAGGACAAACCCAACCATTGTCACACAAGCTACACTAGTCAAAAGCACGTAGTTATGGAAAGGACTAAAGTTCAAATCTTAAAGAATACAATGACATGACTAAGGCTTGCCAGCATTTGTGATGCAAGCTTACTCAAAAATAGCACTTCTGGTGGTAATCCAAGTTGCCCATTTACCTGGAGCATTTAGCTTCTGGTTAGATTTCAGATCCTGATGAACATACATGCCAAGTAGATAAAGTAGGACAATGTGTTCAAATGAGACCAAAGAAATAGCAAAATTCTATCCACCCGGATGAAACCAAGAGCAACACTATTTGCTCGAAAAAAACCACAAGCAGGACTTCACTTGGATGAAACTGCAATGGATAAGGACAAAGAAATGGCAAAATACTACCAATCTACCAGAGTCCAGAAGCTTAAACAAGACGAACAGATACCTGAAATATCAAATAAGAATCATCTGTAGACGCATCATGCTGCAAATGAAGTTGCACAAACGCATAGACTATCTGATCATCCAAAACAAACATATGGAGAGTACCTGCACTGGCTCTCCAATGGACATCATGATGATGATGTTCAACTTCATCTGCTCAAGAACTCTTTATCCATTTGCCAGGCATTGGATATTGTCCTCGATTTATATAGTGTTTGACGCAGTGCCAAGTATTTTTCTTTTCCCCCATTCTTACCTCATTTCCTTTACAACTCATTAAGGTCGCATCAAAAGCAGCAAGCCCCTAACCTAACAATATTTTCATCTTCCTTTGTGCAGTGAATGCAATCGAGACAACATGAGGGAAACCAAGTTAGTATTAACCGTTCATTGAAGCAGGCATTGTATGTGACATTGCCACCAAAAATTCAGCTATTATCAGCACAATATGATGCATACATATACAAATAGTCGATACAATGACCAACGGAACCTATAAGATCACCCCTTAAAAGGTCTCCACATATGAACATATCCTCCAAGAGGCGGATACAATGCCTCCTTCCAAGCATCAGGATCCGGCAAGTTACCCGTAAGAGCAATGGAACTATCATCTTTCCCATTGCCAAGTCTCAAAACATAAATCTCATCACCAAACACCTTCGACATTGCCCTCAAAGTTTCCTCCATCAAACGCTTCCCATCAATCCCGGACTCCTCCGCCTCGACACAACTCCCACCTACATTGACCATAACCCTCCCACCATCCCTCAACATCCCCTTCACCTTCTCCCAAGTAACACAATCCTGAAGCTCAGGAACCAACCTACCCTTACTAAACAAATCAACCAAAACCCCCGAAAACCCGCCTTCTACCCTCCCCGCCCTCAACGCGTCCCCTACATGAACGAAAACCCGACCCTCATACTCCCTCTCGATCCTCGAAAGCTCGAAAAACTCCCTTCCCACATCGATCACATCCCCGTCGATCTCCCAACCATGAACAACCACATCAGGGTACAACTCAAGAATCGATTTTGCCGCAGATCCGGCTCCGAAACCCAAAATCGCCACCGACCCAGTTCCCGAAATCGCCCCAATCGTCGCGAAAACATCGAAATAGCACCCGGTGAGGATCCTATCCCTACAATTTATACTGTGTATGTTACCAGGTGAATCCAGGAGGAGAAGCCTTGAGCCCCTGAGAGGGTGAGATTCGCTTCTGGGTATTTCTAAAACCCTAATGTGATTGTATTGGGATTTGAAATCAACGAGAAGTTTGATGGCATCAGACGAATTGGAATCTGAGGGATTGGGATTGAATTGGGGGTTAGGATTAGTGAGGTGGACATGGTGTGATTTTGGGGGGAAATGGTGGATGTGATTGGGGAGAGTGCGGTGATGTGGGTGGAGAGTTAAGATTTCGAAAGAGTTGATGATTGAGAGGAGTGGAGACATGGCTGCGAGTGGTGTTGTGCACCAGTGTCCTCACCACAATTCAGTGTCTGCGAATGTGCGGGTTGTCACGGGTTAAATTACGCGTTCTGAAATTATCTAGAATTTATTAGACAATTTTATATTTTTTTAGAGTTTTTTTGAAAATTCTAGGATTCTCTGGAATGTTCTAAAATTCCCTAGAATTGAGTACAGTTTTCTACGAAATTCTTGTATATAGGAGAAGAGTCTAGAAGACTCTTGTATGTTCTTGTATATAGGAGAAGAATATGGAAGAGTCTAGATGGGTAAGTCTAGAACTCTCCATGGAGGTGTATATATAGAGGTGAGGCCTTTGGACAAGGCATCTCATTTCATTTCATCCCAAACCATCCAAGGAATCCCACATTCTTGTAAGCTCAAAGCCTTGTAATCTCCCAAGTGTCCTCAATACAAAGCTTGTTTCCGAATCCAAACTCTCTTAGCGTTCACAAACATCACCTTTTGGGTGATGAGTAGGCTGAGCTCAAGCGAAGGTGTGAGTAACTTGAGTGCCGCACGGGTTGCAAGAATCTAACCCCGTGACAGGGTGCACCTGTGTGGTTTTTTATCATTTTGGTAATCCGAATTATTTAGAAATTTTGATAGGGTTAGAAAAACAAAAAAGAAAAAAAAAACAAAAGAAAGGAAGATTTTTCATATGTATCATAGAAATATCTCACATTGTTTTTTTTTTCCCAATAAGTATCTCAGATTTTTTATTAATATTTATTCTAATAATTTTCATATTGAAAGATTTATACATCATATTCAAATAATTAAGTATAGTCAGTACGTGATCGTTGTGGTCGACCTTAGTCAAAAACCATTAGCCATCGTTAGTACATGGTCGCTGAGGTTGACCTTACGTTATCGGTATCAGTATGTTTGTCATTACGTCGTTGTCGTCGTCACTAACAACATCAGAATGGCCACCCAACTACATCATTGCCACGATGAACGACATCCGTACATCTATCGTTACACCCTGGTCGTCACTACCAGTGGCATTAGACAGATAAATTGTCACCAAATCATTACCCGCACACATCACCATCTACATCAGTACGTCGTCATTATCTACATTATTACGGCTCCCGTCGTCAACACCACCGGCATCACCTTCACCTCACCCCAAAACCATAACTCTAATCGCACCATTCCCTAAATTCATGTAACAACATTCCATTAATGACGGATAAACCCCCTCTTCGATTCTCAAAACCCCTAATTTCATACACCAATGGCTCAAATCCTCGTCTCTACGAGCCATAATTCGAACTACAATGTCATTTATAAACAAAATCGTGTGATTGTGGGAAAATAAAAAGGGATGTTGACATAAGTGAGTTGGCAAAGATGCGATGAGATTTTTCAGTGTGGGACGACGAGAGGAATACGATGACAAATTGGGCAGATATAGACCTAGGTGATATATTTAGGAAGAAGTTAAATTGATGCGATTGTGGATTGATTAGGTAAGATATATTTAGAGTTAAAAATAAAAGAAAGTAAAATTCATGCAATCTTTTAAAGAGAAAATGCAAATTTGATTAAAAAAACAAAAAAAAAAAAACAATACATGGAGTACTTCCATGGAAAAAAAAGTGTGAGGTATTTATTGGATATTTATTTTGTTAGGTGATATCTCTGAGTAATTATTTCAAAAAAAATAGGATAAATCTAAATTTACATGGATATAATTAGTATTGCAAAAATGTTAAACAGGAAGAGTATTAAGGAAGACTTATACATTGTTTTTTTTCCCATTATTTATGATCGAACTGAGTTGCATGTTGTTATTATTCTACACTCTACGAAAAATTATCTATCAGTCATCAAAACTTAAAATATTATCATTTGATCATATCTCATTATCTTATTTATCAATTAGTCATCTATAAAGAATAAATGAATTCAATTCCATGATATTTAAGAACAAAAGAAAACACATCAGTTCTAAAATCAAATCAAATAAAACCAAATGATAATTAATAAATTCGGGATTGCTTTTTGATAAATAAATTTGAAAAAAAAAAAGGCATGTTGATAATTTACACTACACTATCATTAGATGATGAGATGACTTGTACTCAATCCGTCCCAATATAAGTACAACATTCCACTTTGTACTATTTAACACGTACTTTAAGGATTTTCGTTATTTGTCTAATTAATAGAAGAAACTTACATTATTGATTCAGGATTGAAGTACACAACTTAAACTATAATATTTCACAATAATTTTGCGAAAAATGATGTTTGATCGTTCAACGCAAATCAAAATTTATTTCGACAAACCTTCAGATCTAACTGTTGAACTTATTCTGGGATGAAAGGAGTAATATATAGGATAAGGAGAGTGATGTTAGCAACACATAAAATTGTGTGTTATTAGAATTAATCTAAGCGTGGATATTTAAAATCAAAGAGAATACAGAATCATCAAACAAAAATGTGTTAAAAAATCTTTTGAAAAAAAAGAATTTATTAGAAAAAAAATTTAGATTTCCTTCACTGAATTAGCTCAGTAACATCGTTGCTTTCTTTTTCTTTATTTTTTTCGTTCATAATATTTGTTTATTATATACATTCCATTCAGAGATATCACATATGAGAACATAGAATAATGCTCCTTATGTCTCAAATTATATATAATGGTTTGATACGATACGTAATTTTATGTGAGTGTCAAATTTTGATTGTTTTGTTTATAAAATCAATATTTTGTTTATGACAGTTAGATTTATTGTAACAATTATTAGATAAATTAGTAGATTGTATTGTAACGATTTAATTTTTATGATAAAAAATTGTCGAAATAGATATGTTATATATACTTTGAAACAGCTCAAAGAGAAAGACATTGCATATAATATGGGAGAAAGAAAGTAAGAAAATCCCGATTCTCCGAAAAATATCGAAGATATGATATTCCCTTTGTCCCATGAAAAAAGTAACAAATTGACTGTACATATATGTCGAGATGAACTTTAACCCCTTTCGCGGAACGATCAAATAATTTTTTTTGTAAACTTTTCGTTTGAAACATTAATGACAGTTTTTGTTGTGTAATATAACTTGAGTAAAAAACAATTTTATTTTTATGTCGTTTAATGATAAAATGAAGATAGTCAAAATACATACGAAATAATATTAAAAATCAATTCGTTGTAATTTTCATATAACGCAAGAAATAAAAACAATAGTGTTTTTTTTTTTATTAAGCCTATTCAGTTTGACATGGCGTATGGCTCAAGCCCACAAGACTCGACTGGGCTTAAACCATATTGAGCAAACATTGTCCTCAATATGAAAAATATGCAATAAAAAAAAAAAAGAAAGACAAGATACCTTATGAAATAAAGCTTGTGGAGAGTCTTGTAAATTCCTCAAAACAACCTTGATCATGCCCCAAATGATAATTTTACATCTTCTCATCCATCTTCTTAATTGTCTCCTCTTATGAAAGTGGCTATTGCTCTTGAGACATCTAAATCTACACACATAAAAACAAAGAAACCATTCTTCCTTCCAACAAGATCAATAGAATCACTTTACAAAAAACATGTGTAACAATACAACAATAAAAGTGAAACTAAAGAGAGACATACATGTATATATATAAAATGGATAGAATAAAAATTAAGCATAAAATAAATCACATGCAAGAGAAATTTAAAAGATGTAGAAAAAAATTAATTTGATGACATGATCTATTATTCATAAGATAATATGTACTAATGTGAACCTATGTTTTTTCTTTATCAGGTTTGGCCCCTTTTTTTTCTCTTTTCTTATATTTTTATTAAACACTTCAAATATCCCTCCAAATTTACAATTTTAGAGTGAAAAGTTAGGGATAAAACAATTTAAATGCGTTGTGCATTCTCATAAGAATAGGTAATGCAACGACAGGTATAATGAACCAAATTCACTAACAAAGATGAAAGTATATAGTAGAGAAGAAGGTCAAAATGGTAGAAAATAAAAGATAGAACTGACTCAACATAAAAATAGAAACTAACTCAATCCTATGACAGACTCGACCTAAGGAACATGGTAGAAACCTCCCAAAGCCTAGATTGTTCATAGTCTTAGAACCTATATATGAAATGCATGACTAAGACAATCTAGCTACTCTCGAGATAGCTATTGCGGTGGAGGAGGTGGTGGCCAAGTGCAACCAGGTAAACGTCCAAAGAAATAGTCCTACTGATCTGTCCAATGTTGCGTACATTCATCTATCATGTTGATGGGCTCACCCTGATGATTGATCTCATCTCCATGTCTCTATAAAACACTCCGCTGTGCTATCAACTCATTACGCTGTCATTGCAACTCATGCTCAATCCTTTGAATACAAACGCGTCAATCATTGGGCCCCTGAGGCTAGAAATCAAGTTGAGGTGGTGGATGCTAACCCTCTTGTGGAATATGATGGTCAAGCTGTCAATCCTAGTGAAAGAGACGTGCATTTATAGCTTGAGCCGACTCTTCCACATCCTACTGTGTCTGTTCCGTGACATCCGCAATCTCATCATCACCCTCATCATTTTCTCTATCAGTTTCCTCATTTAGAGGAAACAATTAATTATCTTCATCCTTTAACGACATCCCATCACAAGGGACTCTAATCCAGTCTGAATCCGTTGTCGAACCCCTAAGGCAGTAAAAATACTCCCTTTTGACTTTCTTAAAGAGATGCTTCCCCTTAAAATCATCCAAACCTATCAAGAAGGTGTCATCCTTCATTGGATCAACATCACTCAAGCTCACCTTAAAATATGTAGTTAAAGGAGTGACCAAACCTCTAATAACGATCGCACCCTTGCTCGTGGTCGCCACCGCCTCCAAATGCGTTGCCAAAAAGACAGCAGAATACACACTCCTCTCTTCCAACAACCCTAAGAACAAAAACATCCTCTACTTTGGTCATTAGCACAAATAGTATTGGCCAAATGTCAATGCATAGTCCTAATCGTAAAATTAAGGATCTGAATACTCTTCGCCAACTTTGAGAACCTCTCGACCCCAGTCATCTTCCTCTACAATGAATTGATACTCATTGTCTTGAACCCCTTCGAAATAGCCTTTTTCCCTTCATTCTAAAATCCAAACACCTCTCCAAACTCTAGAAGAGACATTCATGCCTCACATTCGTAAGTTGGAAGCTTATCTTACTCCTATCATCCTCAACAGACTCCCAATCCAACTCATCAATACCAACAATTCATCCACTGTTCAACCACAAACCAAAGAAAACTCCAAAACCCTCACCCACCAAATGTTCAAAGCTCGTCCAACAACCCAAGATCACTCTAACCATGCCTTGGATATCGACCTCCTAAACTAATAGAGTAGATAGAACTATTGAGTTAGGCTAAACAATGAAAATTGGAAAATTTGGACTTAGCGTTTGAGGTTCGGATCTTGTCGCATTTTTAGTTTTTTGTGATGAATCGAGGATAGAAATGGTGTGGAACGAGTGTAAATGATGATTTAGGAAGATTATAAAAATGAATCACGAAATTTGGTTGAGATTTGAGGATTTAGGGTTGAGAGAAATTTGATTTTGGGAGTTTGTGTGAAGAAAATGCGTAGAAAATGTGAAGAAAGGAACATCCATATGCCTCGGAGCAATCCATCATGGGCCTGACGCGTTCTTCACGGGCGTGACGTTCCTAAACAAGCAACCTTTTACTTTTTCATTCATCACAGTCATAATAGGTACTGTCACGCTCGTGACAACAAGGAATCCTGGTTTTTACATTATTTTTCCGTCCAAATTTTTTTTTTGAACACTAAAACCTTCATAAACACTTCATAAAACATATTTGAGACGTGTTTGGATGAAAATCAAGTTTGCAATAATTTCAAATCATTGTTAAGAACACCACGTATAATAACCTATCCTAAGCTAAATAAAACTGAACTACCTAAATACTTAAATTAGCTTAGGTTGCCTTCCAAGTAGTGTCAATGTTTGACGTCGTTGGCTCGATAACATTTAAGCGGTTATTGACCTTTAATAGGTGAAACAATCTTCATTGAAAGCCTATCTTCTCATTGCCTCGAAAAATCATCAAAATATTGGGACGGTGACCATTGACCTTAAAACTCTTATTAGCATCCAAAGTCTGGATTTCAATTGCACCATAATTAAACACTTTAGTCACTTAAAATGGTCCTTCCTAGCTTGACTTGAGCTTTCCCTGAAAAAATTTTAATCTTTAATTATAAAGTAGGACTTTATCACCTTCATTAAAATTTTTCCTTAAGATCATTTTGTCATGCAATATTTTGGTTTTTTCCTTGTAAATTGTTGTATTTTCATATGCAACATCCGAATCTTTTGAAGGTCTTGTAATTGGAGCCGGCGATTTTTAACCCCATCTTTATAATTTAGGTTCCCTAATTGTTCGATATACTTTGTGTTCAATTTCACCTAGCAAATGACATGCTTTACCGAATAAAAATCTATAGGGAGACATCCCTATGGGTGTTTTGTATGCCGTTCGATATGCCCATAGAGCATCATCAAGTTTCAAACTCCAATCCTTTCTATTGGAATTCACCATTTTTTCAAGAATCGATTTAATTTCTCGATTTGATACCTCAGCCTGACCACTTGTCTGAGGATGATATACACTGGAGATGTTATGATTGAGATGATATTGGTTTAATACAGCTTCGACTACCCGATTGTAAAAATTGGTATCCGTATGACTAATAGTAGCTTTAGGGACACCAAATCTACTAAAAATTTGATTTTTAATAAATCCAACTACCATCTTGCATCATCCGTCTTAGTTGTTGCTGTCTCCACTCATTTTGAGACTTAATCAACTGCTAACAAGATGTAAAAATTACCAAATGAGTTAGAAAAGGGCCCCATAAAATCTACACTCCAAATGTCAAAAACTTCACACACAAGTATAGATTTTAATGGCATTTGATCTCTTTTAGAAATATTCCCTGTCCTTTGGCATCTATCACACCTTTTCACAAAATCGTAGGAATCCTTATTCAAAGTAGGCAAGAAAAATTCATACTGTAGGATATTGTGCACAATTCGTCTTACTCCAAAATGTCCACCAACTTCATAGGCATGACAATGCTTTAAAATTGATAAAATTTCATTATCTAGCAGGCATCATCTGATCACACCATCTGAGAAAAATTTAATCAAATATGGGTCTTTCCAAACATAGTATATGACATCTATTGATTTTATTTCTATGGTGCTTAGAAATGTCAATAGGCAATTTTTTGATCACCAAATAATTCACTAAATAACCATACCAATGATTAAAACCATAAATCGAGTATAAATACTCATATGGGAAATTTTTTAAAATTAGTAGAATATCTCCATGATTTACTATACTGCTCAAATGATAGGCCACATGATTTTCAGTGTCTTTCTTATCTCTGATCTCAATATCAAACTCTTGTAAAAAGAGAACCCAGCGCAAAAGCCTTGCTTTTGACTCCTTTTTCTTGAGTAAATATTTCAATGCTGCATGATCGGAGAAAACAATCATTTTTATGCCTAATATATGTGATCTAAATATTTCTAAGACAAAAATGATTGCATACAACTCTTTTTCAGTTGTACTATAATTACATTGGGCCTCATCAAGGGTTCTTGACGTGTAATAAGTTACATGGGGAACTTTTTCAACTCTTTGACCCAAAACGACGCCTATAGCCTTATCACTTGCATCACACATTATCTCAAATGGATAATTCCAATCCGATGGCTGAATTATGGGCGTAGAAATTAATTTCTCCTTTAATTTCTCAAAAACTTCTTTTCACTCTTCGTCAAATTCAAATGTAGCTTCCTTCTTCAATAATTGACAGAGTGGTTGTGTAATTTTCAAAAAGTATACTATGAATCTTTTATAGAAACCGGCATATTCTATATATGTTCTTACTTCATGCACACATGTGAATAGGATAGGAACTTAATTACTTCAACTCTAGCCGTCACACTCCAATCCATTCACCGAGACAACATGTCGTAGAACAATTCTCTCTTCCACCATAAAATGATATTTTTCATAGTTAAGGAGTAAATTGGTTTCAACACATCTTTTAAGCATAAGCTCCAGATTTTTGAGACATTTTTCAAATTAATCTCCATAAACGATAAAATCATCCATAAATACCTCAATGATATGGGCTTTACAATCAGAAAATATTGACATCATACACCTTTAAAACATTGTAAAAGCATTACATAGCCCAAAGGGCATACGTCTATTTGCAAACGTGCCAAACGGACATTTATAGATGCTAGTTATATGACAACTCCCGTTGGTTGTAAAGGTCCTAAGGGATTTATGAATTGATAAAGGCAAAACATTTATAGATGCACCCAAATCAATTATACATGCAGTAATTTCAACACTACCTATGGTGCATGGTATAGTAAACGTACCAAGTTTTTTTGCTTAGGAGGCAACTTATTTTTGCAAAACTTCAAAAACATTTTCTCCTACCATTACTCTCTCATGACCCTTAAGCTTCCTCTTATTGGTGCAAAGTTTCTTTAAAAGTTTAGCATATCTAGGGATTTGCTAAATCGCCCCTAATTAGGGAATAGTCACCTCTACTTTCTTGTAAAGCTCAAAAATATCTACTTTCTTATCTCTAGCTAAATGGTTGGGAAATGGAGCAGAGGTGACAGGTTTGATGATTGAATCAATTTCTGAAATTTTATGAGTTGGATCTTCATTTTGATCCACATCATGAATTACATCCAACTCTTTTTTAATTTCCTTAGACTTTGGCTCGGGTTCCTTCAATTTCTTACCACTCCTTAACATTGCAGCATTGGCGTTCTCTGATTTGGATGGTTCCTCCATGATTGATCAACATTATAATTCTACTGATTCTGTCTTTGATTTGGTGGCCCTAGGAATCCAACTACATTGACTTGTTCCTCATGCAGAGTAGGACATGTGTCAGTCTGATGAGCAACACTATTACAGAATTCACAAACTTTCACTTGTTATGGGTATCCAACTTTTTATCAATACTAGAGTTTCCTCCACCAACCCTTTTATCTCTAGAGTTGAAGTCTTGAGAGCTTTGGGCTAATATTTCAATTCATTTTCTTACTTCAATAGTTGTTTTATTTGTTAGGGCGCCACCACTAGAGGCATTTATTCTATGACGATCTTTTGGAAGCAACCTTCAAAAAAGTACTGAATAAGCAAGTTTTCAGCAAAACTGTGATGTAGATAGCTTGCACATAGTCTCTTGAATCTCTCCCAATACGCATGCAAACCTTCCCATACTTCTGTTTTACTCCAGAAATTTCCTTTCTGAGAATTGTAGTTCGTGAAAATGGAAAATATTTTTCTACAAATATTTTTTGCATTTTGGCCCATGTATTAATTGAGTTGGAAGGCAATTCATATAACTAGTCCTTTACATAACCTTGCAAACTAAAATAAAAGGCATACAATTTCACAGTTTCAACAGGGACAACATTTGTTCTATTGGATTTGCATACAATATGGAACTCTTTGATATGCCTGTTAGGATCTTCGCCAGTAATTTATTTCAAAACCTAGAACTCAGTTTGAACGGCACATTGACTTCAGGTAAATCAATGCAAAGAAGTTCGTCTTGTTGGAGCTGAAAGTTCACAGAGAGTTCAATTTTCATTATTTTCTGCATTATTAGCTGTATTTTTACCTAAATTTTGAGGAATATTATTTGCATCTTGTGTCATATCTATATTCCTAAATTTTATGGGAGATAAGCTACGTTCTTCGTTGATGTTTGAAAATGAAGATGAAGGAGTTGCTGTTTGACTAAAGGAAGAAGAGTGACCAAATACTCTAAATTCAAAGTCTTGAACAATATTTCGTACCTTTTCACGCATTATTTTCTCACTCAATTTCATGCACTAGTAGAGACATAACTACCTAAATAGTAAATATAAAGAAATAAATCAGAAAATAATTGAAAATAAAATAAATAAGTAAAAATAAAAATTCAAACAAATAGAATAACACTAAACCAATAATTAATTTAAATCATTACTTTGACACCTGTTACCGTCCCTGACAACGGACCCAAAATTTTGATACGACTGTCGTCTGACGTATAAAATTAATATTAAGTTCACTCACTCTCCTTATTAATTAATTAAATTAATGTACTAATAGGAGCAAGGGTCGATCCTACAGAGACGGTGGTTCAAATGATTTAAGCTAATTATTACTCTAATATTACCTTGAATTGTGAAGTAAGTTGTTTTTTCTTTTCTTTTGTTTTCTTTTCCT
>JAOVYX010015719.1:0-26884 GCA_035668315.1 Drosera spatulata | reverse complement strand
TCAGTTTCAACTTTCTCTGTGGGATCGACCCCTACTTCCACTACTACATTTAACTCCATATTTATAGAGTGAAGTGGATGCTCTTATAAATATAAATTTGACGAGCTTACGACGGCACGCATCAATTAGCACACAAGAGATCATGGCGTTAAACATAACTTCTCAACACCTATAACACCTTAACAAAATGGTGTAGCAGAGAGGAAAAATAGGACACTTATAGAAGTTACTAGAACAATGCTTGCTGATGCAAATTTACCAAATAGCTTCTGGACAGAAGCAGTAAACACTGTATGCTATATCCAAAATAGGTGTCTAATACATAAACTGCACAAGAAGACCCCCTATGAATTATGAAAAGGAAAGACAACAAGTGTCAAATACTTTCATGCCTTTGGATGCAAATGCTATATACATAACAATGATAAATATCATCTAGAACAATTTTACCTTAAGATAGACGAGGGAATATTTCTAGGGTGTTCCACAACTAGTAAAACATTTAGAGTATATAACAAGAAAACACAAACAGTTAAGGAGTCACTTCATGTGTCTTTTGAGTAATTTGCATGCGTAGATGATGAACAGGATGTAGACAAGAGCCCTGAAGCTGTAGAAAGAGATGAGCGATCTGCACACATAGAATAGAACAGAAATGCAGCAGAGCCAAAGCAACCCCCAATACAACAACAATTAGAACACACAACCATTGATCAAGATAAAAGGAGATGGATCAAGGCACATACACAGATGACATCATTGGAGACAAGGATGCACCTGTGCAGACTATAAGAGCAACAACCAGAGAGTGTCTGTCTGCATGCTTCATATCATAAATGGAGCCAAGGACAATAAATGAAGCTCTGAGTGATCCAAACTGGGTTGATGCCATGCAAGAAGAACTAAATGAGTTTCAAAGAAATGAAGTATGGTATCAAGTGCGAAGACCCAAGAATTATCCAATTGTTGGCTGCAAGTGGGTGTTCAGAAATAAAACTGATGAAAATGGAACAATCATCAGAAACAAGGCCAGGCTAGTAGCAAAAGGTTACTCACAAGAAGCAGCAATTGACTTTGATGAGACCTTTGCCCCTGTTGCAAGACTGGAAGCAACAAGAATATTCCTTGCCTATGCTGCATATCAAGGATTCAAAGTCTATCAAATGGATATGAAGAGTGCCTTCCTCAATGGAAAGCTACAAGTGGTGATATATGTTGAACAGCCTCCTGGATTTGAAGACTTTGAACATCCATATCATGTCTACGGGTTAGACAAGGCATTATATGGCTTAAAAAAAGCTCCAAAGGCATGGTATGAAACTCTCTCAATATTTCTATGTGAGAATAATTTTCAGAGAGGAAAAGTAGATAGCACCCTATTTCTTAAAAAGCATAAGGAACATATTCTCCTAATGCAAATTTATGTTGATGACATTATATTTGGTTGCACTAACATCAAACTGTGTGAAAGATTTGTTGCATTAATAAAATCTAAATTTCAAATGAGTTTAACGGGAGAATTGAAATACTTTCTAGGACTTCAGGTACAATAGTTAGAAAGTAGGATATTTATAAATCAAGCCAAGTACCTGAAGAACACAGTTAAGAAATATGGATTAGAAAATGCAAGCCATATGAAAACGCCGATGAGTGCAGCTATAAAAATTGATAAGGATGAGAGTGGAAAACAAATAAGCCAAACAATGTATAGAGAAATAATAGGTTCACTTTTATATCTTACTGCAAGCAGACCAGATATCCAGCACTCAGTCTGTTTATGTGCAAGGTATCAATCTGATCCCAAAGAATCCCACTATAGTGCAGTAAAGAGAATCCTGAGATATCTCAAAGAAACTCCAGATCTGGGTGTATGGTATCATAGGGAATCAGATTTTGTAGTAACAGGCTATTCAGATGCAGACTTTGCAAGGTGTAGAGTTCACAGGAAAAGCACAAGTGGCTCATGTCAATTTCTTGGTGCAAAATTGATTTCATGGTTCAGCAAGAAGCAAACCACAGTGTCAATGTAACGCCCCGGCCAAATCCTTACTACCGGGTCGTCACCAAGAACCGCTCGTCAGGCTGACAACTGGCCCCACACACCAACACTAGTCCTTTCAGTGCCCTTTGGCCTCACTCACGCACACCCTGGAAAACTTCCCAGGAGGTCACCCATCCCAACATTACTCCACGTTAAGCGCGCTTAACTACGGAGTTCTAAAGTGATGGGCTACCGAAAAGGAAGGTGCACCTTGTTTGTATAGGTAGTAATATCAAAGCATTTAAGCATTTCTTTGGGGTATTACAGTCAACCTCTACTGTAGAAGTAGAATACATAGCTGCAGGAAGCAATGTTGCACAAGTATTATGTATGAGGTCATAACTTGTAGACTACGGTATAGTATTTTCTAAAACCCCAACATGTTTGTGACAACACGTCTACAATGACAATTTCAGAAAATCTAGTTTTTCATGCTAGGACCAAACGCATTGATGTCAGATATCATTTTATCAGAGATCATGTGCAAAAAGGTCACATTAAATTGGAATATATTCCAACATAAAAACAAATTGCAGACATTTTTTCAAAGCCTTTTGATGAGAGCAAGTTTATTCAATTCTGAGGTGAATTGGACATGATAGATTTAAATCAGTAAAATAACCAAAATACTCTACTGCTCTACTGCATAAGTGTAATGTAGAACAACATTATTCTAACTATACTGCAATTCTATTTTTTTGAAAGAAATAACATTTTTAAACCGTTTGCCTAAAATTCCGCAACAGTCCAAATCAGTGAATGAATCTGCGCAACGGCTAGTTATTAAATGGCAACAGTAACATTTTTCAAAGAATATAAATATGAAAAATTTTTCAATAAAAAAAAAATACTTTAACTCTCTCATTCTCTCTCGCTAAGCATTCTAATCCTCTCTCTCTCTCTCTCTCTCTTGCCTCTACTCCAAACCCGAGTTTGCGAATTCCCATATTTCACTTTCATCAACTTAAAAAAAACTCTTTCAATTTCACTGAAAATGGCCAACACTCGATCCAAAAGGGACCAAGCTCAAGAGCAACGCAGCCCAACAAGAAAGGTTGAGTTAAAGACGAGAGTGGTTCTTGATTTCCAGACGTTAAAGAACGAATCACATGAGGTGAAGGAAATATCCGAGCTAATCCAAGACGCAGGTCTAAAGTAATTCTGTGAGAAAAAAAGTAGAATATATGACGAAGAGGTACTAGACTTCATTGAAAAGTCCAAAGTTACTGAGGACTTTCAAGGCAACACATACATATCCAGCAAGCGAGTTAGGATCACCATTACTCCAAACGACTGCAAACAGTTGTTTAGGGTTTCAAACGAACGACTTAGAGATATTCCGGCCTGTGTGATGACTGATGGTAGGCACATAATGCTCAGTGAAGACAGACAAAAGGAAGGGATAAGGACCATGAAGAAATATCTGTCCAAGGAACACAAGTTGCTTGCAGACGTGGTGAAGAAGGTGATCATGTCAAGAGAGTTCTCAAAGGATCAGATCACCTCTGATCAGCAGGAAATTATATGTGCAATCCTCACCAAGCATAAACTCAACTAGCAAAGCAGTAGAGGCTAGACAGCCTCTGTTTCGAAGGGTTATAAGCATAACCCTCAAGGAGAAGCTCGAGCTTTCTGACAAGAAGGGGAGGTCATGGAATATAGCCAAGCAGATTGATGTCCGGGATATTGGGAAGAAGCCAATAAGCTTCTGAAAGAAACCAGCAGCAGTGCAGATAACTACAATGGCTGCAGACCAGCCTTCCAAGAAGGAGCCTGAAAAAGCCAAAGGAAGCTGATTAAAAAGGCACCAGCAACAAAACCAAAGCAGGCAAGAGTTGCTAGGAGAAAACTTGTCCTGCAGACTTCAGAAGAAGAAACAATCTCGAAGCTCCCTACTGCAGAGCCTACCGAAATGGAGAGGGAAGCACAGTCTCCACCAATAGAAGAGTAGACTAAAGCAAGCTCTCAAGGACTAACAACCATCATAGCAATTGAAGGATCATCCTCAAGGAGTTTCCCACCAAAGGAGCCAGAGATTGCTGCACTTGATGATGTAAACACAGCTTTCAAGTATTTGAAGGTTGGTGCTAATGAAAATTTTGAAAAGCTCATCTTGGAAGATTAGAGAAGCTATCAGGAAGTCAGAGAGGGACCACAAGCATAACTAAGGCAAGAGCTAGGTGCACAGGGGTATACAAGAAAGGAGATTGGGGCCATTGAAGCCAAACTCAGAAGGATGCAGGCTGAGCAACCACTGAGAACATCTACTGCAGGCTCACTGACAATAAGGACTACAGCAACAGAGACATTTACAATAGCAATCATTTCTGTCCCTACTCCAGGAATGGAATTGGCTGTGTTTGAAGCTGAGCAGCCCTCAACTGTAACAAAAGCATGGGCCACAACAACAACTACAACAACATAATCTCGAGAAAAGGAAGAGATCATACGGGCACTGTAGATTGCCCAAGCCATTCAAGAGAAGGTTCTGGAACACAGAGCCAAGACTGATGAGATGCTTGACAAGCCCTACAAGGAAGTAATGGTCCAACAGTTTATCAAAGAGCATAGACTTCCAATCAAATGGAAGTCCAAGGCTGCAAGGCAAAGGCTCATTCCCTCAGGGCCAACAACAAGGTACAGGATCAATGCAGACGGCTCAAGAACAGAAATACGCATAATTGATGGCATGACAAAAGCAGAGATCAATCAGCTGGTTCAAATTCAAAGAATGGAGGCCGGCCAACTAGAAAAAGAGGCCCACTGAACCCTACATACTGTTCAATGGAGCTCTAGAGATCAACTAGACGGCACAAACAGACACAACTATAACATGTTGAGTTTGTGCACATTCCAGAAGTGGAGCCAGTGTTGAAAAGGCTTGTTGACAAGCATGTCCGGGCTACAACCTTGGAGATCTTTGATTACCTGTCAAGGCCAACCGTCAGCAAAGCACCATCACCAGGAGATGATGGTGATGGTAGTGATGAATTCTCACAGTTAGAAGACCATGATGATGATGACTTCATTGATGGGGTTGCTGAAGAAGGGATCAAGGAACAATCAACAATAGAACCATCTGCTGCAGAGGAGGCAGCAGTAAAGTCACCTGTAGCCGAGTTACCAACAGTAGAGTCTATCGGATCAGAATCAGCATAACAAGAGGAAGTAGCAACAGAGGACCCTGCAATAGAAAAAACGGAGTACAGTGAAGTATCAATAGAGGTCGTTGCAACAATTGAACTAGCAACAGAAGGATCACCAATCAAGGATTTAGCATCACCAAGAAGGGATACGGCAAAGGCGAACACAGAAGAAACACATGTAGATCATTAGCAGACCACTGAGCAAGCAGAGTTCACTCAAGTTACAACACTTGATCTCACTCCCACACAGGCAGAAGAAGTGATCATAGTGGAGGATGAATCACTGAAAACAACCTCTGTGCCAAGGGAGGAGCAGACTACAGCAGGAAGCACTTTCAAAAGTGTCACACTTGAGGAAATCAACAAACACTTGATGAGTGACACTCCTTCTGGTCAGGAACACATGCAAGATCAAGATGTATCCCCACTAAACCTGGTATTTTCACCCCTATCCTTGTTTGGATTGGTGCAGACCAGGGCAGATCCACCATCAGTAGGATTCCCTCAAGGCGTACTCTACAGTGGTATATCTGACATTCAGATGACACCCAAGACTGTAGCTAGAAGTCTGAGGCAAGCCCTTGCAGATGTCAGATTGACACCGATCCATGAAAAGCCATCCTCTACTGCAAGAACAATGGCCAGAATTGAACTCCCTGTACATCAACAGTAATCTCCACCAGAGACTACATTGGAGTACAAACTAAGGCAACTCGATCAGGAGTTCTACAACATGCATCAATGGACAAAGGATGCATTCAAGGACCTCCTTGAATGAAAGACTACAGAATGAAAGACTCAAACCTGTTGCTGATGAGCTGGAAGCTGAGAAGACTGCCAGAACAAAATGCTTTACAGACTTTCATAACTCTCTCTCCAACATGGCTGAAGGACTCATAGGCCAAATTCAGAGGGCTAATGCCCTAAATCTTCAGCAGTATAGGCTCAACTCCTTAAACCTGAACAAGCCAAGAGGATAACACTCAACTGACCTTCACAAACCGTAAGTTTCTTTAAAGACCACCCAGTAGTAGATTCAGGAACACATCCTCAACAATGACACAAGGCTTATCTTGCTGGAAGACAAGCTTCAACTTGAAACTACCAAGGCCACAGTTGCTCAACACACAATCAATTCTGAACTAGAAGCCCTTCGAGCTACAATAGAAGCCCTCACAGCCGCACTCAATGCTAACAAAAAGGGGGAGAAGACAACCGATAAAGGGACAGAAGTAACAAGACCATCAGTGGAGAAGGAAGCAGAAAAAAGAAAAGAAGCAGACGACCACAAAAGAAAAATCAACAGCAATAGTAGAAGGAGAAAGGGCTGCAAAACAATAAAGGCCTCAGGAGGAGAGGTCATCAGGGCACAGAACTCAGAGGGAGCAAACCTTACAGGAGCTGCCATCAGGGCATAGATCTTAGCGGGAGCAGTCCCAAGGAGACAAAAGAAGGCACCACAAAATATTAAAGGATCAGCCTCATAAGCGCAGTAAAGGCAATGAGCATCACAGGTACAAAGGTCATATCCTTTGTTGTACATTAGTATAAGAAATTAGATTAAGTTTTTTTTATTTTATCAAAAAATTTAATTAGTGAGTTAACTTGTTGTTTTATTTAGAAGTTTTCTAAGCATCAATTCAGGAGGAGATTCATAGAAATGTGCAATCCCTCCAGTTGCATAATAATTGATGAACAAAATTTAGAAGTATTAGTCATGATGTTGTTAGTGTGCTTAGACTGGAAATTAGTTAGTTATCTGCAGTCTAGGTCAGATGCTGGAGAGCAGACGGCCATAGATGGACAGCATTATGGGCCACCAGATGCAGACTACTACAGAATATTTTGACAAGACAGCTAAGACATGCATGGACAACAAAAGACCTGCAAATGCTTCAAGTTCTGGGATGAATCTTGCAGAGAAGGGCCAACACAACAATGCATGGATTGCATCAGTTCTGGGTGCAGATAAGGTTGCGGCAGTGATTGGGTGTAGACGAGATCTGAACGGTACTTAGTGCATACTGAGTTGCAGCAGACTGGAGTGCAGCAGAGATGGTTGCTAAGTTTGAGGTAGAAGTCTGACGATTAATCACATCGAAGATTTGAGGTTCAGACTGACAATACGAGGATCAGAAAAAGATGAGCTGTCAACATCAGTGAAGGAGTCACATATGACAAGCTGTCATCAAACATGATACAGTCACGGGTTCATTCCCTCGGTCCATAAAAGGTGATCAAAAAGCTCAAAGAACAGTGCTGTTGAACGAAGTACTGAATGTACAAAGTGTGCAAAATCAATCCGAATTCAAACTATTCAAGTGAGCTGAATTGAAGAAGAACAAGAAGAAGAGGGTTCACTATTATGCACTGAAGAACAGAAGCTGCAGCAGAGTCCAGCAAGGGATCTGTGCAAAGGGTCTAGGTTCTTTGCCTTTGACAAGTTAGATAGCTTGTAAAGGGGTTGTCTTGTAAGTCAAAAACAAGAAGATAGTGAACTCACCTCTTGGATTGACTAAACTAATCACCAAGGGAAGACTAGACTAAGCTCTCGATTATCAGTTGATAACGAATACGGAACCAGTATAAATCTAGTGTTCTTTATTTTCTTTTCATTGTATTGAAGTGTTAAAACTGTTAGAAATCAATCACAATAACCAACAGAGACTAACTCTCAAAGTATAGGTCTCTGCTGCAGATATCCTCAGTAGTCTGCAAACAACATCAGTGTATTGAAATCTACTAATCCGCTATATTACACTGAAAAGTTTAAAATAACCTATTCACCCCCCCCCCTCTAGGTTTTACCTATGGATCTTACGCTTCCTTCTGACGTTCCTTTCTCAGCATAGCATGCCTTATGTCATTCACAACAGAGACCGGAATGTCAGGAGCTTACACTTCCTTCTGACGTTCCTTTCATGGATTGGTGTCAGTCTGACATCTTTAAGAGCTTGCCTCAGATTTCTAGCTATAGTATGTGGTGTCATCTGAATGTCAGATATACCACTGTAAAGTAGGCCTTGAGGGAATCCTACTGATGGTGGATCTACCTTAGTCTGCACCATTCCAAATGAAGAGGAAGGGGGGGGGGGGTGAAAACACCAGGTTGAAGGGAGATACATCTTGATCTTGCATCTGTTCCTGACTAGAGGGAGTGTCACTCATAAGTTGTTTGTTGATTTCCTCAACAGTGACACTTTTGATGGTGTTTTTGGCCGTAGTATGATCCTCTCTTGGCATAGAGGTTGCTTCCAGAGATTCATCCTCTACTATGATCACCTCCTCTACCTATCTAGGAGTGAGTTCAAGTGTTGTAACTTGAGTGAACTCTGCTTGCTTAATGATCTGCTCATAGTCTGTAGTAGTTTCTTACGTGACAATTTTTGCTGCATCCCTGATTGGTGATGCTGTTGGGAATCCCTCCTTTGTTGGTGATCCCTCTACAGTTGGTTCTGTTGTTGTTACTACCTCTATTGACACCTCGTTGTCCTCTGCTTTTTCTACTACTTTTTTCTCCTGTACTGCTGATTATGATGGTGTAGGCTCTGCTGTTGGAGACTCGATTGTAGGTGACTTTGATGCTGGCTCTTCTACAGCAGTTGGTTCTGCTGTTGACTGATCCTTGATCACTTCTTCAGCGACCTCATCGATGATGTCATCATCATCATGGTCTTCTAGCTGTGGGAATTCATCGTTACTATCATCATCATCTTCTGATGGTGGTGCTATGCCGACTGTTGGTCTTGACACATAATAATAAATCTCCAAAGTGGCTGCCTTGACATGCTTGTCAATCAGCCTTTTTTATTCGGTTTCTACCTCAAGAGTGTGCACAAATTCAACGTGTTGCAGCTGTGCTTGTTTGTGTCTCCTGGTCTCGAGGGTTGAGTCATTGATTTCCAGAGCTCCACTGAACAATATGTAGGGTTCAATGGGCCTCTTTTTCTTGTTGGCCCCCATTCTTTGAATTTGAACCAGCTGGTCGATTTCTGCCTCTATCATGCCATCAATTATTCCAATTTCTGTCCTTGAGCCATCAACATTTATCCTGTACCTCGTGGTTGGTCCTGATGGAATGAGCCTTGGCCTTGTAGCGTTGGACTTCCTCTTGATTAGAAGTTTGTGCTCATTGATGAACTATTGGATCATTGCTTCCTTCTGAGGCTTTTTCCAGCATTTCATCAGTCTTGGCTCTGTGTTCTAGAACCTTTTCTTGTATGGCTTGGACAGTCTACAGCGCTTTTATGATCTCTTCATTTTCTGAAAATTGTGTGGTTGTGGTTGTTGTTTTGGCCCATGCTTCTAATGCAGTTGAGGGTTGTTGAACTTCTACCACAGGCAATTCCATTTCTGTAGTAGGGACAAGAATGATAGCTTTTGTAAATGTCTCTGATGCAGTAGTTCCTATTGTCAGTGAGGCTGCGATAGATGTGCTCAGTGGTTGCTCAGTCTGCATCCTTCTGAGTTCGGGTTCAATGGCCTCAATCTGCTTTCTTGTGCAGCCTTGTGCACTTAGCTCTTCCCTCACTGTGCTTGTGGTCCTTCCCTGACTTCCTGATAACTTTTTTGAGCTTCCAAGATAAGGTTCTGAAGGTTTTCATCAGCACCAGCCTTCAGATACTTCAATGCTATGTTTGCGCCATGAAGTTCTGTAATCTCTGGCTGCTTTGGTGGTAAGGTCTTTGAGGATGATGCCTCGATTACAGCTATAATTGTTAGTTCTTGAGAGCTGGACTCAGTCTGCTCATCTGTTGGTGTAGACTGTGTTCCTGCTTCCATTTCGGTAGGCCCTGTATCAAGGAGCTCCGAAATTGTTTCCTCTTCTGAGGTCTACAGGACAAGTTTTCTCCTAGCAACTCTTGCCTGTTTCGTTTGGTTTCTGGTCCCTTTTTGATCAGCTTTCCTTTAGCCTTTTCAGGCTCCTTCTTTGTAGGCTGGTCTGAAGCCTTTGCTATCGTCTACATTGTTGCAGATTTCTTTGAGAAGCCTATTGGCTGCTTCCCAATCTTCCTGACATCAATCTGCATGGCCATTGTCCATGGGCTTCCTCGCTTGTCTAAGAGTTTGAGTTTCTCCTTGAGAATAATGCTGATGACTCTTCCGAACAGAGGTTGTCTGGCCTCTACTACTTTAGCCAGTTTATACATTAGCAGTTTGGCACAGTTGAGTTTGTGCTTGGTGAGGATTGCACACAAATTCCCTATTGATCAGAGGTGATCTGATCCTTAAAGAATTCTCTGCACATGATTACTTTCTTCACCATGTCTGCAAGCAGCTTGTGTTGTTTTGATAAATACTTCTTCATGGTCCTTATTCCTTCCTTTTGTGTATCTTCACTAAGCATTGCATGCCTTCCGTCAGTTACCACAGAGGCCGGAATGCCTCTGGGACCTTCGTTTGAAACTCCAAGCAGTTGTTCGAAGTCTTTTGGAGTTATGCTTATCTTCACTTTCTTGTTGGATGTGTATTGGATGCCTTGAAAATCCTTAGCAACCTTGGACTTCTCAATGAAGTCATGTACTTCGTCATCATAGATTCTGCTTGTCTTCTCACAGAAATACTTGACACTTGTTATGTGGAGTACCCTCAAAAGGTTCCCTCGTTTGTCTTAGGGTCAAGTTTTCCTATATGATATTTATCATTGTTATGTATATAGAATTTGCATCCAAAAGCATGGAAGTATTTGACACTTGGTGTCTTTCCTTTCCAAAGTTCATAGGGGGTCTTCTTGGGCAGCTTATGTATGCGACACCTATTTTGGACATAGCATGCAGTCTTTACTGCTTCTGCCCAAAAGCTTTTTGATAAATCAGCATCAACAAGCATTATTCTTGCTGCTTTTATAAGTGTTTTATTTTTCCTTTCTGCTACACCATTTTGTTGAGGTGTTCTGGGCGTTGAAAAGTTATGTTTAATGCCAAGATCATTATAGTAAACATCTATTCCTGTTTGATCAAATTAAGTGCCATGATCACTTCTAATTGTGATTATTTCAGTACCTTTCTCGTTTTGAACTTGCTTTAGAAATCTAGTTAGCAGACAACAAGTTTCACTCTTTTTGTGTAAGAACATTTCCTATGCATATCTTGAATAATCATCTACTATAACTAGGGTATACTTCTTTCTATTTAAACTTTCTTCTTCTACTAGACGAAAAAGATCCATGTGCAATAGTTCTAGTAGTCTAACTGATTTTGATGAGTTTAGGGGTTTGAAACTTGCTCTAGTCTACTTTCCCTCTTGGCATGGTCTGCATAACTTGTCCTTTTTGAACTTGATTTGAGGAAGTCCTCTCACCAGGTTTTCTGTGGACAATTTAGCTATGGTTTTGAAATTCAAGTGAGCTAATCTCTTATGCCTTAGCCAGTTTGTATCTTCAACACCTTTTGTATAAAAACATGTAATCTGTGCTGACTGAGATAAATTGAAGTGTACTGCATAGATATTTCCTTTTCTAGTTCCAATTAGCTTGACTTCTTTGGTTATTTTGTCTCTCACTTGGCATGAATCATGAGTGAAAGAGACATCATAATATTTGTCACATAATTGACCAATGGAATGTAGGTTATGTTCTAAACCTTTAACACAAGCTACATCTCTAAAGATTAAGGAACCTATACCAAGGGTTCCATAACCTTTAGTTTTACCTGCCTTGCCTCCTCCAAAGATGTCTAATGGTCCTTCTTCTTTTCTGTAATCTTTTAGAATACTTTTGTTCCCTGTCATATGTCAAGAGCATCCACTGTCCAAGTAACATGTTCCATCCTGTTGTTCCTGCAGTAAAGGATTGAAAGCTTGTACATGATATTCACAAGTATGGCTCCTTACTTATTAGTTTTCGCATCCACACTTGAATAATTTTCTTGTGTGGAGTCCAACATTCGAATGACTTATGGCCAGGTTTGTCACATGTATAGCAGTAGACCTTTGATCTGATTGCCCTAGGTAGTCTGCTAGTGTTTCTCCACCTCTTCTGCTGCATTCTGCATGTGCAGAAGGGCTTTGGATGTGATTTTCTCCATGCAGTATTGGAAGTATTATTTCATACTGAGTAGTTTGGTGCATACTGGGGTCTGTATGGCCTTTTATTGGTTTCAATCTTATGATTTCAGACCTTCTCCACCTTGTGGTGTTCTGCACCGGTTCATGCTGGTACTTTGCTCAAGGATTTGACCCTTAGGATTTGAGCAGTAGAGGCCTTACTCCTCTGCTCTCCTTGTTCAGTAGAGACTTTATCCTTCTGCAAGATTTTTGTGGAGGTCTGCTTTTCCTCTTTCTTACTGGTTGTGACATTATCAATTAGTTTTGAGCGTGAAAGATCATTCAACCAGTCCTTGTAAGCTAATCCTGTCTTATCATGTGATGATTGACCCATGTTTAGAATCTTCTACAAGTTCAGGGTCTTTCAATTCCATGTATCTATATGAGCTTCAAGCTTAGCATTTCTCATTGTGAGTGTTTCCACTACTGCATTGAGAAGCTTTACTTTCTCATCTGATTTCTTCAGCTCATTTCGAGCTATTGCTAGGTCACTTGTTATATGATCAATCTCTTCATATGCTAGATTGTAATTCTCTCTGAGATTTGCAATCAGTTTCAGATTCTCTTTATGTTCCCTTAAGAGGGAAATAAAGCTTTCAGAGGTTTCTTGGAGTGCCTCCTTCAATTCCTCTAAAGTAGCATTTGAGTTAGACAGATCAAATACCTGTTGCTTTTCCTCATTCCTTGCCATGAGACAGAGCTGAGCATTAGAGATTGTTTTTCATCATCTGAGTCTGTCTCACTCTAGGTTTTAGCAGCATGGGCCTTGCCTTTTTCCTTCCTTCTAGAGTTTCCTTTGCCATATTCCTTTTTGTTCCTTTGTGCAGATAATTCTTGTGTAGGTCGTATGTATTGTGCAACAAAGTGCCTTAGCTTTCCACAGTTGTAGCAGACCGCCTTCTCTGCTTCTTTCGACTTATTTGAGAAGTTCTTGTTGAGATTTTTCTTCTTAAACAACTTTCTGAACTTCCTGCCCATCGGTGCAAGTTCTTCTGATATAGCATGTTCCCTTGCAGACGAGGTGTCACTGGTTTCGTCTTCTCTTATGGATCTCAGAATTTTCTCTTGTGCTTTGAAGGCCATAGTTTTCTTCCAAACCTCATCAATCTGTCTCTTCTACTCTACTTCCAGGTTGTATGTATGCAGCACACCATACAGTTGTGCTAAAAAAAATCTTGACAAGATCCTTGGACTCCCTTACTGCTGTGCTCTTTGTCCCCCAAATCTCACAAAGTGATCTCATAAACCTTAGGTTGACTTCCTTGTTATCAAAAGTCAACCTAAAGTTTTGAGATTGTTGATGAGTATATTGAACCTCTCATAGAATCTGGTTAAGTTTTCATCAGATCTCATTGAGACCCAATCATACTGCTGCATCAAGATCCTTCTTGTTTTCCCTGATTTCATTTGTTCATTCATTCCTGAGTTATAGAGCGTCCCATGCTTCCTTTGCAGTGGTTGTACGAACCACTATTTCAAACATATCATCATCAAGAGCTTTGAATATTTGATTTCTTGCTTTTCTGTCCACCAGCACCAAATCCTAGTCCTCTTTTGTCCAAAGAGACCTGGGTTTGTCTGCTTCTCTGGATGAATCAACTGGATCTGACATTTTTGGAATATATGGCACATTAGTGATCACATCATGCATTCTTTCATCAATTGAATCTAGATGTGTAAGCATTCTCAGCATCCAGTGATTGAACTTGTTGAATGAGCATGCTGGTGGCTCTCCACTGTTGGGGATTTTTGGTAGCTTTGGAGGAGGCATGATTTCTTCACAAATTAAACTGTTAGTAATTTCTTTGCTGAAACTAATCAAAAGAAATGATCTTTTCTTTTCAAAACTGTTAGGTCTGAAAAGTCAGGCTCTGATACCAATTGTAAGATTCACAGGTACAACCTAGAGTGGGGTTGAATATATTGTTTTAATTTTTCACTGTAATATAGCGAAATAGTAGATATCGATACACTGATGTTCTTTGCAGACTACTGAGGAAGTATACAATAGAGAGCTAACCTTTGAGAGTTAGTCTCTGTTGGCTGTTGTGATTGATTTCTAACAGTTCTAACACTTCAAAACAATGAAAAGCAAATAAAGAACATAAGATTTATACTGGTTCAGACACTCGTTATCAACTGATAATCTAGAGCTTAGTCCAGTCTTCCCTTGGTGACCAGTTTGGTCAATCCAAGAGGTGAGTTCACTATCTTCTTATTTTTTGGCTTACAAGACAACATCTTTAAAAGCTATCTAACTTGTCAAAGGCGAAGAACCTAGACCCTTTGCACAAATCACTTGCTGGACTCTACTGCAGCTTCTGTTCTTCAGTGCTAACTAGTGAACCCTCTTCTTCCTGTTCTTCTTCAGTTCAGCTCACTTGAACAGCTTGAATTCAGATTGATGTTGCACACTTTGAACGTTCTATACTTTGTTCGACAACACTGTTCTTTGAACTTTCAGAACTTCTAGTCCATCAGTGGAAGTTCTTCTGATATAGCCTGTTCACTTGTAGACGAGGTGTCACTGGTTTCCTCTTCTGCCATGGATCTCAGAATTTTCTCTTGTATTTTGAAGGTCAGAGTTTTCTTCCTAGCCTCATCAATCTGTCTCTTCTTCTCTACTTCCAGGTTGTATGTATGCAGCACACCATACAATTGTGCTAAGGACATCTTGGAAAGATTCCTGGACTCCCTTATTGCTGTGGTCTTTGTCCCCAAGATCTCACCAAGCGATCTCATGAACTTTAGGTTGACTTCCTTTTTATCAAAAGTCAACCTAAAGGTTTGAGATTGTTGAATCTCTCATAGAACCTGGTAAGGTTTTCATGAGATCTCATTGAGAGCCAATCATACTGCTGCATAAAGCAATCCTTCTTGTTTTCCCTGATTTCATTTGTTCATTCATTCCTGAGTTGTAGAGCGTCCCATGCTTCCTTTGAGTGGTCGTACGAACCACTATTTCAAACATATCATCATCAAGAGCTTTGAATATTTGATTTCCTGCTCTTCTGTCCACCAGTACCAAATCCCAGTCCTCTTTTGTCGAGTGAAACGGGTTTGTCTACTTCCTTAAATGCATCAACTGGATCTGACATCTTTGGAATATATCGCCCATCTGTGATCACATCATGCATTCTTTCATCAATTGAATCTAGATGTGCAAGCATTCTCAGCTTCCAGTGATTTAAATTGTCGAATGAGCATGCTGGCGGCTCTCCACTGTTGGGGCTTTTGGGTAGCTTTGGAGGAGTCATGATTTCTTCATAAAATAAACTATTGGTTACCTCTTTGATGAAATTAATGGAATGAAATGACCTTTTCTTTCCAAAACTTTTAGGTCAGGAAAGTCAGGCTCTGATACCAATTGTAAGATCCACAGGTACAACCTAGAGGGGGGTGAATAGAGTGTTTTAAATTTTTTAGTGTAATGCAGCGGAATAGTGGATTTCAATGCACTTATGCTCTTTGCAGACTACAGAGAAGGTATGCAGCAGAGACTTAAACTTTGAGAGTTTGTCTCTATTTGCTATTGTGATTGATTTCTAACAGTTATAACATTTCAAAACAATGAGAAGCAAATAAAGAGCACAGGATTTATACTGGTTTAGATACTCATTATAAACTGATAATCGAGAGCTTAGTCCAGTCTTCCCTTGGTGACCAGTTTGGTCAATCCAAGAGGTGAGTGCACTATCTTCTTGTTTTTGGCTTACAAGATAATCCCTTTATAAGCTAGCTAACTTGTCAAAGGTGAAGAACCTATATTCTTTGCACAGATCCTTCACTGCACTCTGCTGCAGCTTTTGTTCTTTGGTGCAAACTAGTGAACCCTTCTTCTTCCTGTTCTACGATTCAGCTCACTTGACCAGGTTTTGAATTCAGATTGATTTTGCACACTTTGTACGTTCAATCTCTCGTTCAACAGCACTATTCTTTGAGCTCTTTGATCCCCGTTTATAGGTTGAGGGAATAAACCCGTGACTGTATACTTGACCTGATGGTGACAGCTTGTCACATGTCATCCTTCACTGATGTTGACAGCTCACCTTTTTCTGATCCTCGTACTGTCACTTCATACCTCAAATCTTCGATTTGATCAATCCTCAAACTTCTTCCCCAACTTTGGCAACCATCTCTGCCGCACTCTAGTGTGTTGTAACTCAATCTGCACTCAGTACCGTTGATACCTCGTCTGCACCCAGTCAGTGGTACAATCTTGTTTGGACCCAGATCTGTTGCAATCCTTTATGTATTGCTGTGTTAGCCCTTGTCTGCAAGATTGATCCCAGATCCTGAAGCATTTGTAGGTCTTTTGTTATCCATGCATGTCTTAGCTACTTAGCCGAAATTCTCTGTAGTAGTTCGCATCTGGTGGCCCAAAATGCTCTCCATCTGTGGTCGTCTACTCTCCAATATCTTACTGAGACTGCAGATACCTACCTAATTTCCACCCTAAACCCACTAACAACATCATGGCTAATACTTCTATGTTTTGTTCATCAATTTCTATACAACTTGGAGGGATTGCACATTACTATCAGGAAGGTATAAGGACGATGAAGAAATACTTGTCAAAGGCACACAAAATGCTTGCAGACGTGGTCAAAAAAGTGATCATGTCCAGGGAATTCTCCAAGGACCAAATCACCACTGATCAATAGGAGATGATGTGTGGAATCCTAACTATGCACAAAATCAACTGGGTGAGGCTGTTAATGTACCAACTGGCCAATGCAGTAGAGGCCATACAACCATTTTTTGGAAGGGTTATCGACATACTGCTGAAAGAGAAACTCATACTCTCTGATAAGGGAGAAAGGCCATGGACTGTGGCCAAGAAAATAAATGTGAGAAAGATTGGAAAGCAACCAATTTGAGACTCAAAGAAGCCGATAACCATGCAGGCTACAGCAAGGGCTGTAGAGCAGCCTAGCAAGAAGGAGCAAGGGAAGCCCAAAGGAAAAGTCACCAAGAATGTCCCAGAAGTAAAATCAATGCAAACCAGGGTCATAAGAAGAAAATTTATCCTGCAGACCTCAAAAGAGGAAACTTTTCCAGAGATCCGTACGGCACAGCCCTTGGAAATGGAAGAAGAAACTCAGTCTACGCCTGCATATGAGCGGACTGAAACCAGCTCTCAAAGACCAACAACTTTGGCAGAAATTATGGGGTCATCTTCAAGGAGCATCCCTTCAAAGGAGCCAGAAATGGCTGTGCTCCATGATGCAAATATTGCTCAGGAATATCTCAAAGCAGGAGCTGATGAAAACCTTCAGCAACTCATCCTAGAAGCACAACAAAGCTACCAGGAAGTCAGAGAAGGATCCATGGCATAGCTCAGGCAGGAGTTGAATGCACATGGGTATACAAGAAAAGAAATTGAAGACATTGAGGCCAAACTAAGAAGAATACAGACTGATCAGCCTCTCAGTGCATCTACTACAGTCTCTATGGAAATAAGGGCTACAGCATCAAAGACGTACACAACTGCTGTCATTACTACCTCTACTCTAGGAATGGAGCTAGTTGGGATTGAAGCAGAGCAACCATCAACGAATCTGAAGTATAGGCCACAACAACTACTTGTTAATTTCCAGTCACAAAAAGACTGAAGAGGGGGAAGGGGGGTGAATTGAATATTTCAAATTCTCGAATTTTACTTAAACCGTTGATTATAATTCAAATGACTCGGTTCTTGTAAATGATTCAGTTCATGATTCAGTTCAGTTCTTGTTTATGAAAATGATGATCAGTGCAGAAACGTAAAGACACAGAGTTTATACTGGTTCATCCCCAACTAAGTCAGGGATTTACATTCAGTGTAGAGGTACAACAATGTACTATAACATCCCTAAGTACAATCTATCACCTCTTGCTTACAGACCCTACTACAAAACTCCAAAACTTGTAAACCCTATTACAAGCCCATTCACCTAGTCTACCCTAAGACAAGGAGAACTACAATACAAACACCTCCTGTGTTGTAGTCGCCTATACCAACCTAGGCCAAGGTTTCTCTACGCAACAATCCACTCCACAAGTGATTGTTGTAAACCACAAACAATACAAACTCAAGCAATAATGCAGAGTGATACCTTGTCGATCAGCATAGCAATGAGCATGTTAGATTCGAGTATACCTTTAACGTTTAAAACATCGAACCTCTTGATTCACCAAATCTGGATTTCGCAAGAACACCTTGAAAAACCCTTTCGTAATTTGTATACTTTGTGAATCGATAATTATCAGAATGTTTTCCATCTTCATAAATAGTAAAAACACCATTTCGTGGAGAGGTGGAGTCATGGAGAACGTGGCTAAACCAGAAGATGATCTGGTCAAAAAACAACCTAGCCACAATCCCACAAAAATAGGATTTTGTTGAGAAAACATCGTTTTTGTAAAACCCTATGACGCAGCCTCGTTTAAAACATTCTACAAATTAAAAGACATTTTTTTGAAATAAAATTCCAATTTAAAACACCTAAAAACCTCTTTTAAACCACTACCCAAAAAAATCAGGATTCTGTTACAGGGCTGTCGTTGTGACAAGAACCAGTTCTTAGTCAAGGTTAGGTTTGTTTTTTCAAAAACATGTTCAAGGTAATTCAAATCCTGTGTGCTCACTACTATAACTAATAGACAAGAGTATCAACCTGTTTACAACACACTTTTACACTACTTGACAGATCTGCAGCTCCATCTTGTAGTCTTGGTGTATTGTTCTTGTGTTGTCATCTTAGGCTTGAAGTTTGATTACTTCCTTGATTTGAAAACTTGTAACCATAAGATTCCTCCAAGCTTGTACATTGCACCTGCACATCTTCAAACTTGTAAATCATTAGTGCTCTATTGTTTGTCATCATCAAAACATCACAAGGTTCAACAACTACAACGAAAACGACAGACAAGGCTAAAATAAGGAGGCACTACAGACCATCCAATCCCTACAGGAAAAGGTATTGGAACACAGATGAAAGGCTGATGAACTACTTGGCAAACCTCAAAAGGAAGCAATGATTCAACAATTCATCAAGGAGCACAAGCTTCCAATAAAGAGAAAGTCCAAAGCTGCAAGGCCCAAATTGATCCCATCAGGACCTACCACAAGATATAGAATCAATCCTGATGGAACCAGAACATAGATTGGCATTATAAACGACATGACAGAAGTTGAAATAGAACAGCTGGTATTGATGCAAAAGAGGGAAGCTAGCAAGAAGGAAAGGCCAACTGAACCATACATATTATTCAGTGGAGCTCTAGAGATCAAGGACTCAACTTTGAGAACCAAAAGACACAAGCAGGCTCAACGACAACATGTGGAGTTTTTCCACACACCGGAGGTGGAAGCAGAGCTCAAAAGATTAGTGGACAAGCATGTCAGAGCGGCAACACTTGCGATCTATGATACTCAATCCAGACCAACCACTAGGAAAGCACCATCCTCCAGAGATGATGATGATGGCCTTAATGAGCATCCTAAAGCAGAAGGCCATGATGACGATGACATTATAGATGAAGTTGCCATAGAAAGCACCAAGGAGATATCCACAGCAGAACCAGCGGCAGCAGAAGAGCCAGCAGCAGAAGTGTTCACAACAGCAGAGCCAACACCAACACCAACAACAACGGAACCAGCACCAACAGCAGCAGAACCAACAACAATAGCCACAAAATCAGTAGTTGAGGCACCTCTAGCAGACAAGCCCGAAACATCCGAACCATCACAAAAAGAGACAATAGTAATAGAGAGGTCAGTAACAGAAAGATCAGCAGTAGAGGAATCAAAAGCAGATATTTCAACACCACGAGGCACGGTACCTCGGAGAAAAAGAAAGCTGAGGATAAGCAAACTATTGCACAAAAATGGTTCACAGAGGTCACAGCTCTTGATCTTACTCCAACACAGACAGAGGAGGTTGTCATAGTCGAAGATGATGAGTCACCTGATATGACTTCTGCACTAAAGGAGGGGTAAACTGTAGACAACAACCCTTTCAAAGGGTTGACACTTGAAGAAATCAAGAAGCAGCTGATCAGTGACACCTCCACAAGTTAGGAGCATATGCATGATGCGTGCTATCGTACGCACGTAAAATTAGAATTTATATACACTCAAAAGCACATAAAGAGGCTAAAAACACCAGAAAAACAATTCAAATTTCTTCAAAACACACAAAAACGAATGAAAAGTTGTGAAAACACTATAAAAGAATCTCAAATAAGTTGACAACGCAAGAATGTATCAAAAGAGCCTTGAAAAGATCTTAAAACACTCTAAACCACTTGAACAATGCTAAAAAACCATAAAACAACCTTAAATAACTTGAAAACGCAAGAAGCAACGAAAACAACCTTGAAATGACCTTAAAACACTCAAAAACACATGAAGAGGCTAAAAACACAAGAAAAACAACTCAAATCTCTTCAAAACATCCAAAAACGAATGAAAAGTGGTAAAACACCATAAAACTGCCATGAAATGACTTGAAAACGTAATAATCTATAAAAAGAGCAATGAAATGATCTTATAACACTTAAAGTGGCTAAAAAGAATATAAAAACAACTCAAATCTCTCAAAAAGCTCAAAAATAAAGAAAAAAGGCTAATAAACGTCATACAATACCTCAAATTTGTCTTAAAAAAACAATCAAAAGGCTTATAAACATCTTAAAACAACCTCAAATCTCTTTAGAACACAAGAAACTATCAAAAGAGCCATGAAATAAACTTCAAACACTCAAAAACACATGAAAAGGCTAAAAACACCATAAAATAACCTCAAATAACTTGAAAACACAAGAAACTATGAAATGAGCTTAAAACATTTGAAAAGGTTAAAAACACCATAAAAACAGCTCAAATCTCTTCAAAACACACAAAAATGAATGAAAATAGGTAAAAACATCATAAAACAACCTCAAATAACTTGTGAACGCAAGAATCTATTAAAAGAGCCATGAAATGACCTTAAAGCACTAAAAAAACACATGACAAGTCTAAAAACACCATAAAACGACCTCAAATAACTTGAAAACGCAAGAAACTTTGAAAAGACCCTCGAGATGAGCTTAAGACACTCAAAAACACATGAAAATGCTAAAAAACCATAAAAACAACATAAATCCCATCAAGACACACAAAAGCGAATGAAAAGTGATAAAATCACCATAAACAGCCTCAAATAGCTTGAAAACGCAATAATCTTTGAAAACATCCTTGAAATGACCTTGAAACACTCAAAACCACTTGAAAAGGCTAAAAACACCATAAAAACAACTCAAATAACTTGAAAACGCAAGAAACTATGAAAAGAACCTTGAAATGAGGTTAAAACACTCAAAAACACTTGAAAAGAATAAAAACACCATAAAAACAACACAAATCTCTTCAAAACACACAAAAACAAATAAAAGGTGATAAAACCTCCATAAAAAAACTTCAAATAACTTGAAAATGTCAGAATCTATCGAAAGAACTTTGAAATGACCTTAAAACACTCAAAACAACATGAAAAGGCTAAAAACACCATAAAAACAACTCAAATAACTTGAAAATACAAGAAATTATCAAAAAAGCCTTGAACTGACCTTAAAACACTCAAAAACACATGAAAAACGCAAATAAACATCATAAACCAACCTCAAATCTCTTTAGAACACTAGAAACTATCAAAAGAGCCTTGAAACGACCTTCAAACGCTCAAAAACACATGAAAAGTCTATAAACACCATTGGACAACCTCAAATAACTGGAAAACGCAAGAAACTGTGAAAAAAGCTATGAAATGAGCTTAGAACACTTAAAAACAGTTGAAAATGCTAAAAACACGATAAAAACAACTCAAATCTCTTCAAAAGACACAAAAAAAAATCATCATAAACAACCTCAAATAACTTGAAAATGCAACAGTCTATCAAAAAAAACTTGAAATGACCTTAAAATACTCAAAAACACATGACAAGGCTAAAACCATCATAAAACAACCTCCAATAACTTAAAAATGCAAGAATCTATCAAAAGAGACTTAAAATGAAATTAAAACACTCAAAAACAAATGAAAATGCTAAAAAGACCATAAAATAATCTCAAATAAATTGAAAATGCAAGAAAATATGTAAAGAGCCTTGAAATGAGTTTAAAAGACTCAAAAATACTTGAAAAGGTTAAAAACACCATAAAAACAACTCAAATCACTTCAAAGGAGACAAAAATGAAAGAAAAGTGGTATAAACACCATAAAACAGCCTCAACTAACTTGAAAACGCATGAATCTCTCAAATTAGCCTTGAAATGACCTTAAAACACTCAAAAACACATGAAGAGACTAAAAACACCATAAAACAATCACAAATATCTTGAAAACGTAAGAAACAACGAAAGCAGGCTTGAAATGACCTTAAAACACTAAAATGCACATGAAAAGACAAAAACACCATAAAAGCAACTCAAATCTCTTCAAAATACACAAAAATGAATGAAAAGGGATAAAAATACCATAAAACAGCCTCAAATAATTTGAAAATACAATAATAGATCAAAAAAGCCTTGAAATGACCTTAAAACACTCAAAACCACATGAAAAGGCTAAAAACACCATAAAACAACCTAAAATAACTTGAAAAGGAAAGAAACTAGGAAAAGAACCATGAAATCACCTTAAAATACTCAAAAACACATGAACAAGATAAAAACACCATAAAACCACCACAAATAACTTGAAAGCACAAGAAACATCGAAAACAGCATTGAAATGACCTTAAAACACCCAAAAACACATCAAAAGGCTAAAAACACCATTAAAATAACTCAAATCTCTTCAAAACACACAAAGACAATTGAAAAGTTGTAAAAGTACCATAAAAATAACTCAAATCTCTTTAACACACACAAAAACGAGTGAAAAGTGGTAAAAACACCATTAAACAGCCTTGGAAACGTAAGAATCAATCAAAAGAGCCTTGAAATGTCCTTAACACATTCAATACCACATGGAAAGGCAAAAAACACCATAAAACAACATCAAATAACTTGAAAACGCAAGAAACTATGAAAAGTATCTTGAAATGAGCTTAAAACACTCAAAAACACTAGAAAATGCTATAAACACAATAAACACAATAAACACAACTCAAATCTCATCAAAACACACAACAAAGAATGAAAAGTGATAAAAACACCGTAAAATAGCCTCAAATAACTTGAAAATGCAAGAATCTATCAAAAGCGCCTTGAACTGTCCTTAAAACACTCAAAACCACATGAAAAAGTTTAAAACACCATAAAACAACCTAAAATAACTTGAAAAGGCGAGAAACTACGAAAAAGCCTTGAAATGACTTTAAAACACTCAAAATCACATGAAAAGGGTAAAAACAACTCAAATCTGTTGAAAACACAGAAAAACGAATGAAAAGTTGTAGAAATACCATAAAACAGAGTTTAATAACTTGAAAAGGCAAGAATCTAGCAAAAAAAAACCTTGAAATGACCTTAAAACACTCAAAAGCAACTTTTAAACAACTCAAATAAAAATAACTCAAATTCTTAAAAACCATAAAAAAACAACATTTAACTTGAAAAAGCTAGAAACATCATAAAAACAACTCGAATTCGTAAAAATCTCAAAAGCAAATGTAGGCTTATGAACATCGTAAAACAACTTCAAATCTCCTCAAAACACTTAAAAATACATGAAAAGGCTAAAAACACCATAAAACAACCTCAAATAACATCTAAACGCAAGAAACTATGAAAAGAGCCTTGAAATGAGCTTAAAACAATCAAAAACACTTGAAAAGGTAAAAACACCATAAAAAAACTCAAATCTCTTCAGAACACACAAAAATGACACATACCATCAATTCGGTTTGCCAAAATCTACATCTATTTCCTTCACACACCATCCGTAATAAACAATAGATAATGTTTCCATTTCAATGAACAGTTGTACAGCAGCAACAACAGCTCTTCGCTGGACACTTCGCCTTCGTCCGGGTGATGCCAAAGTATAACACTATTGCATGCACGCAACGATTGAAGTATTACATTTCGCCAATACACACACAAAACAACTTCCATGTAATAATACATTCACAAACCGGAGATTATTTACCTCTTATCAACATCATTGACAACAGTAGCAACAACCTCCTCTCGCTTTCTTCTTTGAGCTGAAGTTCGCCATAAAACAGCTTTGTTTGATTCTTCCCTACCTCACCCTCCTCCTCAACCATACCCTCACCCTCTTTCTCCTCCTCAACCTCCCCTTTCTCGGCCTCAACCTCACCTTCCCCTACCCACTCCATTTTCTCTAACGAACCTTCGTCCTCTTCCTGAAGCATCCTCAAGGTTTCCTTAATCAAGGAATTAGCTTCCAACTCTTCACTCTCCTTATTCTTCTCTTTCTCCTTCTCCTTTACCTTCCTTTTCCCCTTCCCTTTCCCTTTCCTTCATATCATCCTCCATCACATTGTACTCCTTTATATTTTTCTCCTTCACATTGTCCTCCATCACATTAATCTCCTTCACATTCTTCTTTTCCTCCTCATTGACATCCTTTTTCTCCTCTCATTTTTTCCTTCTCCTTCGAATGATTTTTGACTTTGGTCCCCAGTTGAAATCTCTCTCCAAAAAATCTAAACACCAAACAAATCTAAACACCTAACAATTATAGCCTGCTGTCAAGATAAGTAAATAATGGATATTAAACAGATTATAGTATAACAAACTAAATCTGAAGGGAAATGAATTTTCTTTTGAATGGACTTCATAGCTGAATTGCAATATAGCATATCATTTTGCAGTATAACAAATTAAAATTGAAGGAAAATGAATTTTCTTTTGAATGGACTTCACAACTGAATTGCAGTATAGGATATCATTTTGCAATATATGTAGATAAACTTGAAACAAATAGGAGCAGTATAACAAACTAAAACTGAAGGAAAATGAATTTTCTTTTGATTGGACTTCATATCTGAATTGCAGTATAGGATATCATTTTACAATATATGTAGATAAACTTGAAACAAAAAGAATCAGCAAATATGAATATGAGTATATATTTTAAGTACACAAAATTAAAAGAGAGAAACAGACCAAAACATGTTCTTCGTGAACATCTATTCCCAACAACAGTGGTTTCTCGTCACTTGATGCAACGAATTCCTGAATTTGATCACCAACTACTTCACTAAGCAGCTTGTTAGTGGCCTCAGGATTTGAAGGGGCCTTTTTGTCTTCCCATCGAAACGTCTGAGGCAACCTCACAATCTTGGTTGGCTTCAATATTGTACCATCAAGGTGCTCATATGCCCAAACCTAGCATATAAACAACAATAGATACAAAAAGTCAGCAAAATAGGTTCTCGTACAAAAAATAGACATTCAACTGAAACTCTACAATGAACCCATCAGTGGTAACATACCAAAAGAGCAAATACACATCCCTCCAAGTATGCCGACCTCACCGCACCTCCGTCTTGATTACTTCCTCTCTTCGGAGCCTTTGTCTCCATTTGTTTAAACTTCAGAATCGAAGCCATCAAATGGTCATACTATGCATGTATAGTATATTCCCAAGCATCGGCAAAGACGATCCACGTCATCGACATAGACAAAGATAGTACTATGCATGTAGCGACTCGATTTGGGAAACAATATAGAATTGCAAACATACAACACTAATAACCGAACAAAATCCTACACTTTCTCTTCATCATTGATCCCAGCTAACAAAATTAACTTATCCCACAACAACTTTCACTTAGAATTCTTCTCCGAATCATTGAACAACCTAGAAAATATAGAACTCTCACAAGATCCCTTCAAATTAAACTGCACTCCATGCTCTCTTAATTCGACAATCACAGAAATATGGGACTTTTTCATTTCGACAAAGGTATCATCCACACCTATCACCATTCCAGGGGGATTTAGTCTAAACCTAGAAAGTATCACCTTCAACCTAGGTGCACTATTCCTCAAGTTTGGTGTAATCAGGAAATGAGCGAAAGGGGTTGCTTTCATCTTATTGCGACACAAATCAGAAATAACAACACTTAACTCCTTCATTTGTCCATGGAACAAAGCAATGGAGCACCTACACTGCAAATCCGATGGTCTCCTTCTCGCCTTCATTCTATGCAGAAGGAATCGATGGTTGTTGTTCTTTAATTAGGGTTTTCCCTCATCTCGTAATTATGCTTTGAGTGGATATAGGTGAAAATGTGAGAGATGATGGTGAAGTTGAGAGTCGAAGGACGATGGTGAGGGTGGTGGATCTTTATCGCTAGAGGTGGAGAGGTGGAAACGTGGTTACAGTAACAGAGTGAGGTGGTGGTGAGGGAATCGATGTCTATGTTCACTGGAGGGAAAGTGAATCATTTAGGGTTTCATTGAGCAAAATGTTGATTGATTTTGAAATGAGGAGTGAAATGTTGGGTATACTCAAAAGGGGAATGAAGTATAAGTTTAAACTAAATGGGGGAATTATTAATAGTTGCCCCTATATAAAACGTAATACTCTTATTCAATAATCTTAATTAAGATACCTATTTTAATTCAAAGTAATAATAATAATAATAATAATAATAATAATAATAATAATAATAATAATAATAATAATAATAATAATAATAATAA
>JAOVYX010015718.1:0-26889 GCA_035668315.1 Drosera spatulata | reverse complement strand
CTCTACTAGCTGAGAAGAAGAGAAAGATGGAGAGGGACGAGGCTGAAGCAAACATGCAAATACTTCTTGCTTTTCTGTACTATCTGAGGAAGAAGAAGCTTGAAGAGCTGAATGAGGTTTTCAAACTTGAACGTTTTATTTGCAGGATTTTTTACTAGCTACTTGCTGCTTATCTTGATAGTAAGATGTAACAAGTTGAGCTCCTGTATTGCTTGAGCTCACAATTTTTTCTTCGGACGAGCTAGAGCTGGCAAAGGTAGATAGCTAGACCACTTGTTGTGCAGATGAAGTGGGGGATCGACTTTTAGAGTAGATATTATTGATCGAACCCACCATCTGTCTTTGTTCATCATCGGGAGATGGTGGTTTCAGTTGTTATCCTAGCTTTTCTGCATGAAGAATTGCAAAATTTCCCTGCTTGGGTGCACTAGTCTTGTTTTCACCTGGCAGAAAAGGAAGGACTTGGGATAGGGGAGGAAGTAATTTGACCAAATGCTGATTAGCGTAAATACTGATTTGTTGCTTATTTGTATTTGATACTTCTTTGCTATGTTCTTTTTTTAATGCATGAGGAATTTATAGGTTTTCATGGTTTCTTGTGCAGATAAAAAATGATCTTCAGTTCATTAAGGAAGATATCCAAGTGGTCGAGAGAAGAAGAAGGGACTTGTTCAGCATGAAGGGGAGATATGCCATTAGACTAAAAATGGTTGCTGATGATTCAGCTGCAGCCACAATGACTCCTTCTCAAGACATTGGCAACAGTACCCGAAGCGTTCGTAGTTTGCAAGATCATGAAACTTCATGCAGTCCATATAGCAAGAATGATGATGCTCGTACTGCTGCATCCTCTCACAGAGCTCGCGGGAGTACTGCTTTTGATAGCTCAGAAATACACGTTGCTCAGTCAGGAATGATTACAGCAAGGAAAAAAAGAATACGTACACAGGTAAGTACTCCAAGCAGCTGTAAATCTCTATGAATGAGTATGTCTAGCTGCTGCTTGGGTTTTGTTGGTATTTTTACTGAGCACAATTGTTCTTTTTCTTATTACCATTGTTGAGAATAGTTTACACACATCGGGTAGGAAGAAAATATTACAAGTGCATGTATTAAACCTTGAAAATGGTTTACCCACAACAGATAGGGCAAAAATACGCATATAAAGATCCTGAGTCATTTCACTTATCGTCAATTGGATTTGAGTTGGAACTTGAAACCCAGAGGTTCAATATGGTATCAGAGCATGGTAGCTTAACAGCCCAAACAGTTCATCTCATCCAAATATATGTCAGCGTTTCAAGTCCGAAAGAGACATTTGTGTGAGATCGTTTTTTTAAATAGTTTACTCACTTCGGGTAGAACGAAAATATAATGTTTGCATACATAGATCCTGGGGATGTTTAATATGATATTAGAGCCTAGTAGTCCCAACGGCTTAATACTTTATGCCACCCAAATATATATCCGTGCTTAAAGCCCAAAAGAGACATTCACGCGAGGGGACATATTGAGAATAGTTTTCCTACATCGAGTAGGGCGAAAAGTTAACATTTGCATGTATAGATTTAGGGCACTCCATATATTGTCAGTTGGGTTAGAGTTGGAATGTAATGTCCCGACCAATCCTCGTTACCATGTCGTCACCAAGAATTGCTTTCCAGGCTCAGAACTGACATCACAGACCAACACTAGTCTTTTCAATCTATTTTGAACTCACTCGCACACACCCTGAGAAACTTTCCAGAAGGTCACCCATCCCAGCAATATTCCACGTCAAACACGCTTATCTGTGGAGTTCTAAAGTGATGGACGACCGAAAAAAAGGTGCATCTTATTGATATAGGTATACTATCAAATCATTTAAGCATTTTCTTGGGTCTCGTTTGGTACGCAGGATAGGTTTAAAGTCGATTAATAATGAAGGGATAAATAATCTCATCATTGCTTATATCAGGTATTAATTCATGTTTGGTACCAGAAGGGATTATTGTACTTATCCGATCATTAATCTAATGCGTTGTTTGGTATACTTCGTCTCCTTCGGGATTATATTATATTTTTCCAAAAAATGCCGCTTGCCTAAAAAATTGGATGATAACTTTGGATGTGTATCTGTTTAAAGCATGATATGATAGACTATTTTTCCAATTTCCAGAATCGCATCAATTTCAAATAACAAAAAATCAAAAAAAAAAAAAAAACCAGAAAAAACTAAAGGCATATCAAAACGAAGAAGGGAAGAAAAAAAGAAAAAACTTAAAACATTCCAAAACGAGTTTCTGCACCAAAATTTCAACTGTTTTAACATCCAATAATTATTGCATCTATTGAATAACATAAGACACATGAATAAAACAGGTTCAACTTTCTTCAGCATCCAGCAGAAGACAGAGAGAATGGTCATAAATAATCTCACATACAAAATTCAACATGGCTAATTAAGTATCGATCCAGCAAGATAACAATAACATAGAACTAACTAATGGCATCAATCTAACTTCAAAGAGTACCATCCAACAACATTTTTACCCACTTAGCTCTAAATGCATTAGGAAGGCCGAGGAAGCAATCAATTAGCTTTGGTTCCATGTCCATTTGTGCTGTCGCACGCAATGTATCATCTTCCGATAAGTTAAGAATAGCAATCGTCGAATGTAACTTCATCCTTGCATCGGCTTTGTCAACTTCATGACCGATTCGGCTTGCAATCAACTCTAACTTCTTGTCTGTTTCCTCACGTAACATAGCCATGCTTTCTTTACTGGTAGAACGCAAAACGCTCGCCATCTCATCCGTTGCCCTCCTCCTTTTCCTTCCTTCCGGCGTAACTTTTTTCTTCTTGCCTTTGATGTTGTGACTCATTGATTCTTCAGTCTCATCAACACCATCAATATTATCTATAAACTCATTGAACTCACTTATAACATCTCCACTTTCTCGATTCATGTCTTCAATTGCCTTGGTCAGTTTTCAGCAAGCTCACCTGTTGCACGATCATTGCCCCAAATCTCCTGACAGTCCTCAAAATAAGGATACGATTTGTTTCTCATGGTCTTGGCCTTGGGCTTTTTCTATAACATAGACAATAAAAACAATGAGTTAGATCATCTTTGTATGAAAAATAAGTTAGATCACATAGAGAAAGTTAGATGATGAAAAGACTTCAGTATTCAGTAGACAATAAGTTAGATCATCTTTGTATATTCTTCCCATATGTCATCCGAATCAATTGTCACCATATGATCTTTGTCATTCCAACCAAAACAAAAAATGGTCATCATGGTACAAATGATCTGGTAAGATTTTTTCCAGACTTTGAGCTTCGACTCAATGTGAGGATTTGCCTTTAAATTTGTACCAGGCAATTTCGTTGCCATATCTTTCTCTAATTGAACAATATACCCGGGTCGAAAAGTACCAGCTTCTGCTTTCCAAGTCGGATTATTTATAACTTTCAAGCATTGGAGTAAGATTTGTTTCTTCTTTTGAGTCCATGTCCGCCTAGTAATATTGAGCTTCCTTTTTCTTGAGCTGGTCACTTCATTGTCTGTTGACCGAGATGTCATTTCTATACATAAACACAACATGGGCATATAAGTCATGAAATCGTCATTAAATAGAGTACTAACACAAGTGATACAAACTCCGAGCAATTCTCAGACACTACTACATATTGAAATTACTACATAATATTAACCAGACACTGTATAACATACAATCATCAACTACATAATAATATTCAAACACTACAACACACACCATCAGATATCCATGACAATAGTTAGACATTACTACACAAAAGAATATCAAAGAAATAATTCAGCCCCTATCCACGCATTATACATAGAATGGGCCATTTGATCTCTCATAGCCGTCCACTCTGGGCTAGTTTGCACGACATCCACAAAATTAGGAGCTTCGTTAACTTCATCATTGATATCGTCATCGTCCTCTATGACATCGCCAACCAACATTTCCACAGGATCAATTTCCATCTCCCTATGTATAAAGTTATGAAGAATGCATCATGCCATCACAATTCTATCATGGGTCTTGACTGAATAGTAAGAAGGACTCCTAAGTATGGCCCATCGCATCTTGAGGATACCAAAATATCGCTCAATCACATTGCGTGCTTGAGCATGCTTCATGTTAAAAAACTCCATGATTTTGAGGTTGGTTAGCCCCATCACGCCATGTAGCTAGATGATATCGTTGACCACGAATCCGGGGTCATTGGTGTAACCTCCATCAGCCAAATAATATTGACCTGGATAAATGACTAAGTTACACCATACATAATAATAGATTCCAACCCTTTTGGAAAAAACTATGAATCTGCAATTTATCGTTTGGAATTCTTAGTCCATCAGGTCTAATCATAGCATCACGTAAAACCCTCCCATCGGTTGCCGAACCTCCCAAACCAGTCAAGACATAAACAAAGTTCATATTTCTATCACACACCCAAAACATTCATGGCTATTTGCCCTTTTCTTGTTCTGTACCTCCCTTTATATGACTCGGGTACGTTAACAGCAATGTAGGTGCCATCTAAAGCACCCAAACAACCTTACAAGACATGTAATTATAATATAAAAAGAATTTTTTTCAACAAATATAGTGAACTTCCATTTGATGGTAAAATATACCTCAAAGGAGTTCCACCTCTCATCAGAAGAGTTAGGCGCCACCGGTTCCGGCTTAACGAACAACATATATCCCAACTTCAACATGGCTTTCAGGACCTCATGAAAACAATGACTAATGGTTTGACCCGATCTTCTCATAATTAAACTAATTACTCGATTCTTAGTGTGATGTCCAAGTATGTATACGAATATTGCCACTTTCTCTTCTACGGTCACATATCTTAAACCCGTCAAATCTCCAACACGACGAACAAGATGACAGAGAGACACAAAGGCACTTTGATTCATTCGGAGTTGCTCAGTGCATATTCTATCCATACTAGTCAAAAACATTTCAAGGCTTTTAATTTGACCAGAAATTTTTTCCTTCATGGTATAACATAATTTCAAATTGTATTTTTTTTATAGTGTAGTTCCATGGAGTAGTTGACAATAATAAGCATCAGATTCACGATAAATTTCATCTCTGTCAAAACAGCATCAATCGTGGCATATGCAGCCATCTCTTCTTCTGTATTTGGGTCCATTTAAGAGAAACCAAACCTAGAAAAAATAAACAAACAAACAATCCTAAAAATCATTTCACTAAATAAGAATGGTTCAAATCTGAGATGAAAAACGGCTAAAAAATTTTTGTCCCAAATTAAGCTATGAATAGGTATGCACCTCCATCCACATGGGTCTGCATTCACAATCCAGAACTTGATTTTTGTCCCAACTCAATACCCATAACACATATCTGAGGAAACTCAACTCAAAATCCCATGGTTTGTCAAATCAGTTGGAATCGTCGTGAATCGCGCGAACCGTTTTGTTTTTCGATGAAACCGGTTCGATTCACGGCTGGAATCAACAATTCATGAAACTAGGCATGGAATTGTCCGACTCGTCCGAATCAGATTGGGAATCAATCGATTCAAACAGAGAATCGTTTCGAATCGTCCGAGTCGGATCAGATCGAACTGTGCCAACTTTTTCTCCCACTTTTTTCAACTTTTTTCGCATGAGATCTATAAACCAACAAATCTTTTTTTGCATCAAATCTACTTTTTCGTCTCACTTAATAGGCTTCTTTTTCTCTCCTCCTGTTCCGATCCATTTGGCGAGACTACAGGCTACGAGGGCAGCGGCTTCGAGAGCTTTGACCGTTGCTGTTGGGGTGGGAGTCTGAGGGTGAGGTTGTTGTTGCGAGGGGAGGAAGGTTGCTGCGGAGTGGGATGGAGGTTGCTGCGGGTGGGAGGTTGTGAGGAGAGGCTGAGATTGCGTAGGATTGGTGAGGGTGAGGGCCGTAAGGCTGCGAGGCGAGGGGTGAGGGGAAGAACCAGTTCATCTTGTGATTTATTCCAAAAAAAAAAATAGAAGAAAAAGAACCGAACCGACTCGGACTGAATCGGTCCAGTTCAGTAGCGAATCGATGAAGCGAATCGTTTTTCAAAAAAAAAAAAACAATTCCGATACGATTCTCGATTCGGTAAACCTTGCAAAATCCAACTCAAATCGCACATCACAGATCCGAGAAAACCCAACTCAAAACCCACATCACAAATCTAAGGAAACCCAACTCAGATTTGGGAATTACAACGAATAGATCTGATTTTAAACAAACCAAGTAATTACAGATCGATAACGTACCATGTTGATGCTGAGAGCATAGGCGGTTGATGGTCTGGGTCGCTGTTGTCGAGGCGGTGAGGGTCGACGATAAGATGGATGATGAACACGATGAACGATAAAAGAGGAATTGATCCCAGATTTCAATTTGTGTTTGTGTGGATATGGTCGAGAATCTGAACATGTGATGGGGTAATATTGTCTCAAAAAAAATTATCCAGTTGGCAAATAATGAGGGGATTGTTAATGAGACCCCTCGGGGGTATTAACAATGAGGGTATAATGGGTTTTATCCGGGAAGGAAGTATTATTAATCCAGATGTTAATTTGTGTACCAAACATAGGATAAGGCGGATAAATAATCCTATCCCACCCTTATCCCGTGTATCAAACGCGGCCTTGGGGAATTACACACACCCCCATTTCAAGAACATTTCCTTGGGGTATTACTTGGAACCCCAGAGGTTTAATAACCATTGTATCTCAACTCAATATTTAAATGAATACACGAGGTAATATGATTGACTTGTCAACTTTGGTATCCTTCACTGTGGTGTAAGGCTTAGTTTGTTTGCTTAGCCGTGGTTACTATGGCATCCCAAGAAAACACTGGTATTGTATCAAACTGTTATTGACCATAGTGTATTCTTGGGTTGTTATTGTGCGAAAATAACAACTGTTGTGGGACATTTACCTTCATTTCCCTTTTAAGCCTGCTTTAGTGTATCTTTCTTGGAAGTTGGGATAGTGCCGACGAGGCTTTAGCTCTTTTAGGGCTCTTATAGCTTTGATTTGGAGGGAGTTCTAGGCAAGCACTTTGTATGGGCTCTAGCCAAATTTGATAGTACGCTGAACTTTTTTGGTATAATTGGTCACTTCTGGCGTAGTTGACCAGTTTAAATATTGATGACCGAAAACTTCTGAAGCTTCTGTTTTATCCATTGACTTAAACTTTTCCTCTCTTTTTTTCTCGCCCTTCGAGCAGTTCAATGAATTGCAAGAGTGCTACCTGCAAAAGAGAAGACATTCAACAAAATGCGAACAGGAAGGCCTAATTGCCACCACTGCTAATACAGCGGCCTATCAGACCGGTCTTGACGATTTTCAGTCTGTGCTTACCAATTTTACTCGATACAGGTTATCTATAGTCTTGGCTCTAGCTCCCTGTTACCTATCGATGTAATGGTTTCAGTCTTGTTCTGTATTACTAATCAATGCATTTCTGGTTGATTTGATGGGATCAGTCGGTTGAGAGTCATCGCTGAGTTGAGGCATGGGGATGTTTTCCGCTCAGCCAATATCGTATCAAGGTTGGTCAGAATGACTTTACACTTCTCTTTGAGTTTTGAGTTATTGCATTAGAGTGATGAAGTTATTGTCAGAGGTCACTTTTTCACTTCGATCATATTGGATGTTTGATGCCCTTGTGTTTAGTAAATAGTAATAGTAAAAATACAGATGTACCATTACCACTAATATTCTTACAAGGTACAACACCACAGACATTCAAAATGTACAAGTTGATATCCAATGAAGTGATGTCTGCGTATCGATTGACAAACTTATAATATGATGGGCATTGATCTTTTCTTGTTTATTTTCATCCTCAATTTGGCAGTATAGAGTTTGACCGTGATGAGGAATTGTTTGCTACAGCTGGGGCCTCCAAGCGGATCAAAGTCTTCGAGTTTAATGCTGTAATGGAGTAAACTCAGACTTTGCTGATGCAATCAGAAGATCATTTTTTTTATTATTACAAATGATGGTTTATGTGGTTATCCTCCAATTATCCGCAGTGTATTTGGTTCTTGATATTTGGTTGATTCTTTTCAGCTTGTGAATGATCCAACTGAAATGCATTGCCCTGTTGTTGAAATGGCAACAAGATCTAAACTGAGTTGCTTGAGTTGGAACAAGTATACAAAAAGTTATATTGCCAGTAGCGACTATGAAGGTATTGTGACTATTTGGGATGTCACAACGCGCCAGGTATTTGTGCCACCCCATGTTGCTTCACTAGGTCTTTTGATCGTCTTTGATGTACCTGCATTTCCTGGATTATATGTTTCACCAATCTTTTGCTCCTAAACATATACCGGATCTACCATGATTTCATAATCGTATATCCATGTCAATTAAGATTAATAATTTACCACTTGTAGAGTGTTATGGAGTGCGAGGAGCATGAGAAAAGAGCATGGAGTGTTGATTTTTCGCATACTGAACCCTCGATGCTTGTATCTGGTGGTGATGATTGCAAGGTATTGGCTTATTTGCCCTTGCTCTTTGCTTTTGTATCTGGTGAAGCACTTTTCGTGGTCATTTTGATGCAACGAAAGATGTGGCTTTTCTGGTTTCTTACTGAAGTTAACTTGCCTGCATTTCGTTCTGAAATTGCGCATGGAAGTGCATGTTACTTCTGTTTCGCTTCCTTATATTAAAATCCAACATTAGTAGTAGTTGTTCGTTTGTTGTAGTGAACAAGTTCCATCCAGGCATTTCTCTAGCATGATAGGTCTTGTTTAAAATAAACAAGTAGTAAATGTTGAAATGGTAGCTTGGTCCGAGTAGCTATTGAGATGTTGGAATGATTTTGATGTTGTTTTATGACAAGTTGATTATGGCATAGGCTTCTTGTTAGATGTAAAATTTGGGCTTGAATTATGTTAGCTTTAGATTCATTACACAGATCTAAACCCATGTTTCGTATTGATCCCTTTTTTTTTTTTTTTTTTTTCCGGTGGTCTCAATCTCACAGGTCAAAGTATGGTGCATTAAGCAGGAGTCTAGTGTCATCAATATTGACATGAGAGCAAATATTTGTTCTGTCAAGTTTAATCCTGGATCAAGCTTTCATATAGCGGTATGTATTTGCTCATACCCTTCATTGTATTTCAGCTACACAAACTTTACAAGTCTTTGTTCATAGGACACTCTCTGTCGGGTGTCTGAGTCACATATTCGTATCTCCGCATAACCACTCTCCTGAGCTTTTTGCACTGGTCTGTTTATACTTCCAACAAAGACTTCTATATTTTTTTTGGTGGTGATTGTTTGTTTTGTATTGGGCAAAAACTGATAGTGGGATGATTTCTCCACCAGGTAGGTTCTGCGGATCATCATATTCACTACTATGACCTGAGAAATATCAGCCAACCACTTCTTGTGTTTAACGGCCATAGAAAGGCTGTTTCATATGTCAAATTCATGTCAAACAATGAGCTCGCTTCTGCTTCAACTGACAGCACATTGCGATTGTGGGATTTGCAAGATCATTCTCTAGTAAGTGTTCCTTTTTTTCTTTTTCTTTTTTTGGTTTTTAGCGTTTACCTACTTCTGCTCAACATCTGTCCATCGCCAAGTTTTCTCAAACTTATTGGTGATGATCTCGAAGAACTAGCAGCTTTGTAAATCCTTTTAATTATGATCATGAGTTGAATAGGAAAGGTTATTGACTCTGAAACAATAAGAGGCTGAGATGATCCTATATATCTATTAACGTGCTTCACCACTATGCCCTTGGCTGCTCGCCGCGATTCAATAGTGTGGAGTTCTGTAGTTAAGCACTTCTCTGAAAGTAACGCTTGATAGTTTTAAATGATGTGCATTATGGCTCTATTTGGAAGAGAGATCCTCGTGTATAACATGTATGTCCATAGTTATCTTATGGATATGCATTGGGTAAACCCGGAGTCACATGCACAAAAAAGTAATCAAGGTATTAACCGCCAAGATGGAGGCTGAATCCTGAAGGCTCTGACGAGAAGGGGTACAACATGAACGGGTCATTTGACATAGTCTGTCTTGATCATACTCCCGATCTGCTATTTACTGTGTTTTGATTTTGTCCTAGTATTTTGATTTAACTTTTAACGTGCCTTTCTGTATTCATTGTTCTGCAGCTGGGGACATACAGAGGGCACACAAATGAGAAGAATTTTGTTGGCCTGACAGTAAACAGCGAATACATCTCATGCGGCAGTGAAACCAACGAGGTGTTCGTCTATCACAAGGTGCATTGTCACCCCATCACAACTCCTTGCACGTCTCTTCGTCCGTCCTCACCCCTAACTAGACTTATTTGTGTTCTTCTCTATACAGGCTATCTCAAGTCCTGCGGCTAGGCACAGGTTCAACTCATCAGAGCCAGATCGAATGGATGAAGACAATGGATACTTCATCAGCGCAGTGTGTTGGAAGAACGATAGCTCCACCATGATGGCTGCAAGCAGTCAAGGCTCCATTAAGGTCCTTGCGCTTGCAGCTTGAGACAATGAGTTCATAGTTTAGTGAGATAACTATTTGTTGGTAAATACGAGTGCAGTAGTTGACATGATGTAAGAATTAGGGTCGCAATTGTATGGATCACGGATCTATTTATGAGTTATGACCCGTTTCGAGGTTTACATGGGTAATCATATTGAAACCGCCTGTGAAGAAGTTAATAATACTAGTAGCTATTTTGTGAGACATATACTACATAGTTGTAAATGCTTGTTGGCTTGTGATCAAAGAAATAGCTGGCAAAATTTTGGATACAGATGTGAGTATTGGCAGTGGAATATTAGATATTGCAAGTGATCTTCCTCATGTGATCTTGTTCTTTGATTTAATGCCTCATAGAAGAAATGGGTCATAATATTATTGTTTTATTAGCAAGTTGGAACTTGTTATGGACTTTTGGAATGAGCATCACATGGCCGATGCACAAATGATGAAACGTACAGAATTTGCAATTTAAGTGTTACCTTATTACCTGTTCAACTGTAATTACACATTTATGCTGAGTCGCTCAATAATAGAGAGCGCTGGCCCTTTAATTGAGCGTGGTTCGTGGAACTTGTTTAATGGATGTTTGATAACTTTATTTAAAATTGGGAAAATCTAGATTAATAATGGAAACAAAAAATCAATATAACGAAACTAAAAACAGTTTATAAAATGAAAACAATTCTTTCTACTTTTTTGTTTTCCGTTTGTGTTTTATTTATTTAAAAAATAAAAATCGATACTAAATATTTTTATTTTATCAATCAATGAAACGAAAATAAAAAACCAAAAACGGAGTTAGAATCAAACAGGTCCTTAGCTTTTCATCATTATCAGGAATCCTTCATGCTTAGTTGTATCTGACATCACGTTGCTCACCTCTCGGATGTGCCTTTACTTCACCATAGTCTTAATCTTTCCAATGTCTCGTTCCTGAATTTATCGAGGGAGTAAGCCAACGTTCATTATGAGGGAGTAAGCAAGCTACCTTGTTTGCATTTTAGAAACGATGGCTTCCATACCCTTATACGATGGTTTGAGTTGACACATGAATTTACATCATGTATATTGAGTTTTTATGAAATTTGATGAAAAAAATATTTTTTTAAAGATAACTTAATTTAATATAGCAGTTAAAAAAAATAATAATTGATATATTATAATAAAACATGATTGATTTGATTTTTTTTATTAAAAATTTGACAAAAAAAAATAAGGCTATAAATAATTCAAGACAACTCAATAAAAAAAAAATTACGTGTATCCTGGGAGACAGAATGAATATGAATGGTCGCGCTTTACAATCCAATTCAGTCCGGTTAGATGTCCCCCAAACATTACTCATTTGTCTTAAAGTGGGTCGTTTTTGTAGATGTAAACATTTTTTTGATAAAAGAGAAGACGTAAAGTGTAAACATTTTTTTATATAAAAATAAAGTTTAAGGTGTAAACATTATTATCTCCATTTTATAATTATTATATAATTTTTTTCGTTGGTATTATTCAATATATAATTTAAGAGATTTCGTTATTTATTTAAACGATACGGATTTAATTTTTTAATGATCTACGATTATATTACATGTCGTTTACTATCATTAATATTTCATAATATTTCCTCAAAAAATAATATTTTATCATCACATAACATCAATAAAAAATTATATCGTTATATGTATTCAATAAAAAAATTACAGCTTTTCAAGAGGATGGAAGTTTTCCGATGCATATGATGGTTTTCTGATAACTTCTGTCAAAATCGTGCATTTATCTCTGGCGTGTAAATGCAACAGCCACCATCCACCTCTCTCCTCCATCATATGAACACACTCGCAACTCACTCGCCGCCTTAATCCTCTTCACCTTAAAACCCCACAAAAATGTCCCAACAACACACTCTCCGCATCACTCAACATCAAAACCTCCCTCATATCCACCCTCTCTCCCTCTCCGCCTCGCGCCGCCACGTGCCGTCGCCACCGACACTTGAGAAATACATCATCGCTCGTCACCGTCAACCTCGAGCAGGATGAGGTAGAATAACAAGTTCAACTCGTGTTTTGGAGGAGGTTTGTGCGCTGATGGATTTCTTGAGTTATGTTTTTGATTTTGAATCCATGATTTTGTGACGAATGCGTTAGAGTTTGTTTAAGGGGATCAAACTGGTTTATAAGCGCTTGTTGAATGAGATGTCTGTTTGATTATAAATAATGAAAGTTTTTGGACATCACATTTCAACTAATGCTAAGGAATCCATCGATAGCTTCTTGGTCATTGTTGCCTTTCTTTCAATTGTTCGACCTGTGATATCCTGCCACAGTGCTAAACTTTGACGACAAAATATTTTCTTCACCTTATGTTCCCATAGGAACATGGTTTTAAATAGAAATTAATCAAAACAGTGAAATACACACTTCACTGCTACAATTATCACACTTACACTTAAAAAATTACATATAATTGTGAATCTCATCTTATTTCTAGTACCAAAAGGATCTTCGCACAGATTCATCTTCAATGGCCATAGGATCTTCAGTACCATAATCAACATATCCACTATAGGTAGCTTCTGATGAGAAATTTCCTGCCATAACTCCAAAATTACTACCATCACTAGATAATACTCCTTGTTGTGCTGAAGCCCCATGAGAACTTGAGTCACCTTGTCTTTAATATACTGGTATCACGTAGTAGCCATGTGAGTAAAGTGTTGGAGCTAGTGGCAAGGTAGTACATTGTGATGGTGGTGGTGGATAGTGATAAAAAGTTGGTGGATTTGGATATTGATCAGAAGATAATGGGTAGGGGGAGTAGGGATTGGGTGGATCTTGATGATGACATGACATTATGGAGGATATTGGTACATAAGAAGTGTCTCCTTTGATGGTGGTGATGGAGGATTCTTTTGAAAATCAAGTGCTCGAAAATGATCAACTAGCTCACTTGGCAAATTTTGCATATTTGGTTGTGACCTTGGTGGTACTCGAGATCACCTTGCTGACCTCCCCCAATGGAGAGAAGCACCTCTATCTAGATTATCATGAAGAGGTTGAATTGTGTTGCTAGTATAACCTGCACTAAAATTCTCATCACCTGTGACAAAATCATATGCTCTGGCGCCACCTCCAGAATTGTGATCATCATCACTATCATGACTAGGAGAGCTCAAAGCATTATTTCCATCATCTGATCCACTTGCTGAAGAGACTCAAGTGGGGGCCTGCTTATTCTCATCATCAGCATCCAAACTTAACCACGCCGAATTGATTTCATTTCAGCTTATTTGATTTTAGGCGATTCCTTGTTTTTGTGTGTATGAGGCTAAGTGTACTCCAATTACGTTCACAATTTGATGATGAAGTTGTTTGGCTCGATACTCTCACAGCAATCCATTGTAACTCGAGAGTGGATGTGCCATAATGAATCCACCACTTCAGTACAATTTAAACACTTTTATTAATAATTTTTCAAACAATGGTTTCCAAATTCAAAAAGTATTTTTAATGTGCAACTATGATCACCTGGATTTGTGTGTAGCACTGCTCTCTAAGCCAATGACAACCCAAATGATTCAGCTTTATCATGAAAACCTCATAGTTGCATACTCCATCCGTCCCATAATTCTTGCAATAATTGATTCATCACGAAGGTTTATATGTGTGTTGAATTTTTGTGAGATTTAGTGAAGAAATAATATTTTTTTAGTGATAATGAGATTTACTGTAGCAGTTCTGAGAGAAGGTTGTGGATCTACTATAGCAGAACATGATTGATTTAATATTTTTTTAGTTTAAATGTTTGCCAAAAAATGAAAATATTGTAAACATTTTGGGTCAACCTAAATAGAAAAGTGTTGCATGTTTTATGAGACGTGGGAGTATTATTCAATATAATGAATCTATTATTAATCATTACAAAAATTTTATTACTTTTGTTGAAATAAAAAAAAAGCTTACTTGATTAATTGCAAAAATTTGTTTGTCCATGTCTGGCTCCAACCTTTGTATCATGTTTTTTACTCCTTTCATGGAATCTACGCCAGGGCAACGCTCCTTGTCATTGTATTGGCACAAGGAATTTTAAAAATATCCTAGAAAAAGAAACAAATATTAGATACTAAATATTTATATTCATATGAATATTAATGCATAATATTGACAAAATTACCTACAAAATGCAAATCCTGGTGTAATTGAAATGACCACCGCTTGTCGATCATCTTCCAATAACCCCTCCAATAGCAACAATCTCCCTTAATAGGTTCTTTAGCTCTATATAAGGCTTCATAAAAGAAGGCCATGGTTGGTTTTTCATCTCCATCCATCAAATTGAAGCACCTTGATTAATGGTTCTTGAACTTTGCAAATTTCAACTATTTTATTCCAAAACTTGTTACTCTCTAAAATTTTCCTTGTTTTTTTTTTTTTTCCACCAGACAATTTTGAGTACCTTTGTTGATTTCATTCTTCGGAGTTGAACATATTACTTAAAGCATTCTTACACTTTATTATGCTTTCCATGGTGATGAAATTAGTTGCAAAACTCGTTACTACAGGACGTAGTAGCTCTCTACCACCAGTGAACCGCTTCATGAAATCAACAACCTAACCATGGTTATAAATGAAACTTGTTATTTTCTTTCTCTCATCTAACACTTTCTCAACATTCTTCTTCTTTACCAAGTCTTTCAAAATCAAATCTATACAAGTAGCACATCCAGTCCAATACAAATTATGTTTATTTTCCACAAGCAAGTTTACCTTCAAGTTTCATGATAGCTTCATTATCAGTAATAATTTAAATAACATATTTTTCACCTACTTCCTCAATCATCTTATCCATAAGTGAAAAATAATATTGTCAAGTCCTACTAACCACAACAATTGCATCAATGGATTTGAGAAAGACTTTCTATATTACTATGAACTAAGAAGTTAATAATATACTTCCTAGTGGATCATATCCATGATCCATATCACACATAATTGTTACCCTTCCTAGTAGTGTGAAAAACGTTGCAGGAAAAGTCACCAAAAATTTCGTCTAAAGTTCGTCGGAGACTTCCCCTTAATTTCTTCGAAAGTACATCGGGAATTTCACCAGAAGTTCGTAGGAGATTTTACCAAACTCTTGCAAAACTTTTAAACTAATAAAGTTTAAACCGAATAACTTTTTATGTGAATATTTGTTGCACAGTTTTTTCCTCCTTGGTGATGTGGGTGGGGTGCCCTTCGAGGCTAAAGGCGTCGAGCGCCTTTAGCTTGAACAAATGCATTGGGCACATTCGGAGCTGAGACACGTCCAATTCATTGTCTCTCTATCCCATGGAAACCAACCTACTTTGGTTTAATAAATTATAAAAAAATCTTTGCTAGCTTAGATTGGGAATTTCCTTAATTAGCTGGTCTAATTCAAATAAAAAAATCAAAATTATGAATGGATAGAAAGAGAAAAAATAATTATAAAAAATGATTTAATTTAAAGTAGGGTTATTTTAGACATGTATACCCTCGAAATTTGTTAATTTAGGAAACGTTGTAATTCATGTGGGATATCCAAATTTAATAATATGTCGTAATTTAACTGGAACCTAGGGAGTGAGATTTATACATTATTGATTATAAAACGGCTTAATCTTGGTGGTATTGTAGCTGTTGAAACCGGTTCTCGTGCGTAATAGATTAGATTTGATGGGAAATTTGACTGGTTTCAAAGCTGAAGAATAAAATTCTAGAAATTTTTTCCGGTCTCCTTCAGTCCTATATGCTATCAGAATCAATTGTAGTGGCTAACTGGTTGCCCCTTGGAACACCAATTACTTTTCCTTGTCAAAATATAAAATATCTTTGTTGAATATAACAAATATTATTGGAGATGCTCTGAGGGAAACAATGTACATCCTACCGACGTTAGGAAAAAATAGATTGACAACTTTGACTTTTTATATGAGTGTTTTGATCTTTTCTGTAATTTTCCTGAAGGTGGCCATATAAGCAGTATGGTTTATATTAGTGGGTAAGAGATGAATTATTTAAGTGTTATTGGATGACGTAAGGGGAATTTCAGTCTACTTGAAACCTCTGTTAGGAGTCTCTTATATTTTCGAAAAGATTTTGAGTTGTAAGTTAATAGGGAAGGATCGAGTGATTAATGAGGCGGCCCTTTCGTATAGAAGTACTAGGCAGCTTCTTTTCCTCAATCCCTAGTTGGTATTATATGCTCTTGATTCTCCCATCAGATCTATACTGCTTCAGAATCCAATGTGTTTAATATTATCATGTCGCAGGAACGCTCTACCTTAAAATGTAAGTCTTATAAAACTGTCACCTTTCCTCCTATTTATAACCCATCTAATCTTGGTATTGAATTTTGCTATTCTTAGATTTCTGTTGAGAGTTACAATCAATTCTCAGGTGTCGAAAACTATCCACGAAGTTATTATTTTCTTAAACGCATCAATTTGGTCATCTCTAATTTTAGGCAATTGCTCTCACTCACACACCATCAAAGTGGTCCACTTTTTTCCTACATTTATTGAAAGGAAATCAACAATCACCCTTTTGGCTCCATGGCACATTCATCTTGTTTCCAATCCCTTTTTTCTGTATTTTCTTTTGATGAGATAACCAATTCTTTTTCTTGAACAACACTGAACACATTTGATCTCTCAGCTTGGAGAAGAAGATCCAGAAACCATTCTTCTCCAACACATAATACTGAGGAGCTTGCTTCAGAGTATTTCTCTGCCCTCGCGGATAGTATTCATCATGGTGTTCACAGCATTTTCTGTTTATGGCGCTTTGACGATCATAACTATTCTGTCGAGCTTTGTGGTTCTATCATGTTCGCATCTTGACCGGCCTTTCCTTGAAGGATTTGATCCCAACCGCACTGATATATATAATAATCATACACTGATATCCCAGTTTAAGACATTGAATAGGAGGCCTTTGAAAGAGTGTCATGGTGCGAGTCCTTATGTTAAGATCAGTACCAGCCAAGTTTCTGCAATTTCGGACGACCAGAACATCACTGTCACTGTTAGTGGTATCTTGAAACCAACGGAGCATGAATGGATTGCCATGATCTCACCCTCCCACTCCAGGTAAGTGCGGCATAGACTCTGAAGCATCTTCTGTGGATTGTGATATTCCATGAGTACGATTTGTTGTTTGGCTCATGACATTGTTTTATTATTGTTGTTGTTGTTGTTGTGCCTATGCTAATTAGCAAAGGTTGCTTATATTTATTAATGATATAACCTGATTATTTCTGGTTTCAGCATCGGCGATTGTCCTTTGAACTGGATCCTTTACAAGCAAACTGGTGATTTTAGTAATCTTCCCCTCCTATGTCATTATCCTGTTAAGGTAATCATGGTTAATAAAATGATATTTGATCATTATGCTTTTAGATATCCTGGGTCCAACGTAAGCTACTCTATAAATCAACTTTGATATTTTTATCTTGAATAGTTTGATCATCGAGGAATGATATAGCTACGGAGCTGATTCGCTTTATTTTGTGGAAAGTGTTCATTTCATCAAATAACAGGGAAAGAATATGTGATGTCTACTTATTGACTTGTCTTAATTTATAGTTGATGAGAGGTAGGACAGAAATCAATGCGGAATAATTCCTCTCTTATTTGTGTTAATCTGTTAGGAAGCAAACGAAGTAGAACAGAAAACAATAAAGATGCAAATACATCATTTTTACGTGGAAAACCCTTAGATGTGAGGAGTAAAAAACCACTAGGCCAAAACCCACTTCAAACCTCCACTATCAACGAAATAATGGTACACAAGGTTCTCTCTAAATAACACTAGGCAGAAAATGATCGTAACCAATTGCCACAACACAGCACAATTCAACAAGCAAAACAGCCAAAAACGTCGGAAAAACTGCTGCTTGATTCCGACCTCAATAACTCAGCCTGTAGAGCTCCAAATGATGCACCGTCAGTTTCTAATCGAAGATTGATGAGTTAGGAATATGCTCACCAAATTTCATGACGATCCGATACCGTTTCAAGCTCCGTCCGGCCGCTGGAAGTCGGATGCTGTAACCAGAAAACTGCACACAATTCTGTGGATGCACTTGGCTGGGCTGATTCTGTTTCCTCCCTGTTCTGCTGCGAATTTTCTGATTTGCTACTGATTAGGTAATCCTCTTGGTTGGATGAAATCGATCAACCAAGGCTACACACGCCAGAGTGTTTCGACTCTGATCTCACGCACGGCCCTCACACCAAAAAACCCTAAATCCCAAAAATATCTGATCACAAAATTATCAACACAATAAAATCGGATTCTTTCATATAATTAAATATGGGCTTTCCTCATCGACTTCCTCCATAAGGAGTTGCCCGGCCCAACAATAGTTCATATCACGAATTCGTAAAGAAGTCGCTTGCTGCGTGGTAAGGATTTAAACTTCTACCGAATCATTTTATCCAATATTTGGGGGTTGTTTGTTTGTTTTTTTTTTTTTTTTTTTTGGGGGGGGGGGGGGGGTTTTGTTTAATGGTTGGATTCATGCTATCAAATCTAGTCATAAACTGTAGCCATACAAGTTAATTTTTGTTGTTCTTCAGTTTTTCTCTTGAACGTTGGTTCCGGGATTACAGGCGGCATACTTGAAGAATGATCCAAACTACTTGAGCTGCAACAGGACAGAATGCAAGAAGCGTTTAGGCCCCGTTTGTAAGCAAAACTTGTGTCAGCTCGATCACCTTCCATGTCATCAACATAAGAACTGACATTGAGTTCATGCTCTTTGGCGGTGGGTTTGATCATCCTTGCATCATGAAGAGAACGATAGCTTTTAAGTTTGCAAATTCAAACAAGCCATTGTACGGACAGATATCCAGCATAGACTCGACTGCTACTTCAGTAAGTAAACTCCATATTCAAAATCTGATTATATGTGGGTTGTCTTCTTGGAGATAAAACATCATCATCTGCTATCTCTAAGCTTATTATTATTCTTAAATTAATCTTCATCACTGGAGGCAACATTGAAAAATTATAAAGATGTGTCCTCTTAAGTAGATAATCTTGACGATCTCGTACAGCCTACATTATGTGTGATATAAATGTTTAGCTGTGCATTTTGGAGATCGCAAGCCAAAATGAAAAAACAAATGTTGTATGATTTTTATTTTTATTTTTATTTTAATCAAAGAGTAAGGGTTGTGTTATCAGCATTGCGGTCTCTGTCTTTTAGATGAGATTGACTTGGGTTAGCGGAGATAAGGCTCCTCAGCAAGTTCACCATGGAGATGGCAAAGTGCAGAACTCGACTATAACCACATTCACTCAAAGTGAAATGTGCTGTAAGTTGGTCATCCAGTGAAGAGCACACTTTCATTTAATTAGCATCTTACTAGGAATTCGTTGATTCTTTTACATGGTTGTAGCTTTGTTGCTTCCCAGCCCTGCAAAAGACTTCGGGTGGCATGATCCGGGATACATTCACTCGGCTATTATGCAAGGACTCAAACCTTCAACAACTTATGTGTACAAATACGGAAGGTAATATTTAATGTTTTGGACTTGCTGAGAGTACAGGATAGTTGGATCCTGATCATGCTAGAGTATGAAATGGTCGTCAAGATGGCCAGGGCTTCCGCTAGTTATAGATGGTTAACACGTCCAAGAGGTTTTTTGTGTTGGGCTTTACCCTATGAATAGTGAAGTTATCTTAATGATGCAGTGATTATGCTGGCTGGAGTGATCAGTTGGAGTTTCGAACTCCGCCTGCTGGAGGATCTGATGAAGTGAGGATCATTGCATATGGGGACATGGGAAAGGCTCCTCGTGATTCGTCTGTCGAACATTATATCCAGGTGCCTATTTCCTATTTCCACTTGATGTGCTTCACCAAATGAACTCAATGCCAAGTGATCTTATACATTGCATTCTTTTTGGGGTTATTTGAAGATATAGCATGTTTTCCAACATCTGTAATATATATGTCATTGTTATGTAGAAAGTCCCAGTGGGTTGGTCTATACATGAATCCTTTTCCTCCATTATGTGCCAGTGGCGTTCTTTTGTCAATAAATCAATCTTTTGATATTGTTGTAGCCAGGATCTATTTCGGTAACCGATGCTGTAGCTGCTGATGTGGCCGCTGGCAATGTAGGCTCTATATTTCACATTGGAGACATAAGTTACGCCACTGGATTTCTAGTGGAGTGGGATTACTTTCTTCACCTTATTGCACCTCTAGCTTCTTGTTTGCCTTACATGACAGCTATTGGCAACCATGGAAGGTAGCTCATTTCCTTCTTTGACTTAGAAATAGTTACAGGAACTGTACAAGATCTACTAGTGATACCAATTCCTTTTGTGTCACAACTGTAGGGATTATGTCGCTTCAGGGTCGTTTTTTGAAACCTGACTCAGGTGGCGAATGTGGTGTACCTTACGAGGCATATTTTCCGATGCCAACTCAAGCGAAAGATAAACCATGGTATTCAATCGAGCAAGGACCTCTTCACTTCACCATAATGTCAACAGAGCATGATTGGACACCGAACTCAGAGCAGGTACTTACTATTCTCTTGAACATTTTGCTCACGATATGTAGTTTGAGGTGGCCATTGTGTAAGTGCTTATGCGTGCTTCTTATTTTCCTGAACAGTACAAGTGGCTAAAATCTGACATGAATTCAGTTAATCGGTCAAGAACCCCATGGCTTATTTTTGCTGGGTAAGTGAACTTCTGCTAACTTATTTCTTAATACTATGCTCTTCTTTGTATAATCATTAACTCAGATATTTTGAGCACCAACACTCATCTTGTGTCTCAATTTTGTCCATTGGTTACTTTAAGCATATTTCAAATGACGGTTGTTTGCTACTGGGAGAAAACAACAAGATAGATATGCACAAGATGTATTGTGTGGCATGAAGCACTTCTGTTCAGGAATTCGTGCTGATGTAGAGGAAATGACATTTTGTCATAGGCAAAAATGTTGTTTTCTATTTAGTCAGAAGGCTCAGAACTCAACAATGTGGCAAACTCCACAAAATGAATCTTCTTATAGTTAAAAATTCTTCGCGTTATAGGCAGTGATTATTTTCTGAGATTGCTTATTTGCATTTGACAGGCACAGGCAGATGTACTCATCTTATTCTGATGCAATCTTCACGGTCGACCAACACTTTATCGATTCGGTGGAACCATTACTACTAGCCAGCAAGGTTTGATAGTCAACCTAAAACGCTTCTTTTGGCTGAGACAAGGCTGCCCTTGTAAAATTAGTTGTGAACTACACCTTTTTCTTTCTTTTTTTTCCCCCTGCTTCCTATCCTGTAACCCTTACAAATCAGCTCTAAATGCCTAGTAGGTTGATTTGGTGCTGTTTGGCCATGTTCACAACTACGAGAGAACATGCGCCATGTACCAAGGAAAGTGCAAGGCGATGCCTGTAAAAGGTGCCGATGGAGTTGATACATATGATCAGACAAACTACACTGCTCCTGTACAAGCTGTCATTGGAATGGCTGGCTTCACTTTGGATAACTTCTCTTCTTCTGTAAGCAATGCTTTTCTTCAGTACGCTCCTCTTGCCCTTTAAAGAATTCTCGGAACAATTGAAAGAGGATAAAGAAGAGGAGATTGTGGAGCTGTGCTCACTTCAGATGTTTATTTACAGGTGCCAGACTGGAGTATTTCGAGAATATCTAAGTTTGGTTATACCCGGATACATGCCAAACGAGGTGTCTTGAATTTTGAGGTTAGTTGAGCTCTGAACGACCTTTTTCTAACTTCGGTTGAATTTCATCCAATCCAAGGCGAACAATAGTCGCCACATTGAGTTAGAGTTCAAATTTTAATGAATATAATAAGATCATTCTCAACCTCGTGACGATCTTATAGTTTTCAGTTTTTTAACTACCGTTATAATGACTATGGTTCAAATCCTATTTTAACACACGCCCGAAGTGCCTTGTTTGTAAAATATGATCTCAACACATACCTGGTATGTGTTCCTGTGATATTGAACTATAATTTCTTTGGATCATGGAACCATTTGCCTTGCAGTTTGTGCAATCAGATACAAGAAACGTTGAGGACTCATTTCGCATTGTGAAACACAACTGAAGCGACGCCTCGAGTGACTATCAGAGAAACACATCTGTCGGCCCTTGTTACGTTATGGGTCATCGGATGCTACCAGTTGATGGCTTATAGTAAAAGTGAGACTCAAAGCAACATATGATGTTAGGTTTTGTCGTCGTGCTAGCGACACGTGTGTCAAATGTATTGGTTGATCATGGATTTGAAGAAAAACATTCAGTTTCAGTTGGCTTCTTTTTTCATAGGATACAATGAAGATGCAAAAACAGGTGATCTACATTGAGGTTTAGTTGCAAGCTTTACATGTGTGGCATCCTAAACGAGAATTTTGTGTAATATACTGGCGTTTCCGCAACCAGTTAGTGTACTTGCATTTCATATCTCGATCACTAGTGGAGTAGTTTTTATTCTGGCCTTGTTTACGTTTTTTTTTATTGGTACCTTATTATAAGCTTACCAAAAGCATAATTATGAGACCGGGACCAAACGTCGACGTGACTGACTCAGGTCAAAAGATTATTGGTTCAACTGATCAAATCAAATATTATAATAGCAAGTTCTAAATCTGATTTTAATATATCGATAGATTTTTATGAATATTTACAGAAATTTTTTTTAGGATATAACTTTTCCAAAAATATTTTCAAAATATACAATCCGGAAAAAAAATTCCCATAACATACAACTTTTCTCCTCCTCATGCACCGTTCCCCACCGCTCTCCCTTGCTCCTCCTCCGCTAGTCCACGGCTCACTGGAGCTTCGTCACCCGATCAACTTCAGCTACTAGAAACACTTGGTAATCTTCGACCTCATATGAAACACGGTGATCGTGTTTACTGTCGAACATCGTCTTCTCCGACCCAAACCCAAAAGCAACAAAGCAGAGTCTTCACTACAACCAATCTTGCTTTTTGAACTGATGAAACCCTAAAACCAGTAACACAGAATCGAACCCCAAACACTACAAATCCACCCATCACCCAATTCATTACAGACTTAAATATTTTTTAGTTTTATTTTTTGAAGTGATGTTCTATTTCGGTTTGAACTGTCGAACTCTTTCAATTTTTGAACTAGCAACCTGTTTTGATTTGAACTAACACACTGTTTCGGTTTTGACTAGCACACTGTTTTAATTTTTGAACTGACGCTTGTTTCTATTCGAACTGGCACATTGTTTCGTTGAATTGATATCCTATTTAGAAATAGTGCGTCAGTTATGAAAAACAGTGTATCAGGTGCTTTTCCATTCTTCAGTTACATATGGAAAGATAGAAATAAAATTACCATAATTTTAGATGTTCACTTAATCTTGTTAGGTCGTTTCTTTTAGTATTCAAGGCCTCTTTTGGGGCATTTTTTATTTTTGAACTGACGCACTGTTTCGTTGAACTGGCGCCCTGTTTCGAAACAATGCGTCATTTATGAGAAACAGTGCGTCAGTTTTATGAAACATAGCGTCACTACTGCAAAACAGGACGACTATTTAATGTCGCATCGTTTTCCATTGCTCGAAATCCACCGAGTCTCGAAATCAAATCATATCAACTACGCTCCATTTTTTATTGATTAGATGAATTTTATACTCGATTTGGATTCGATAGTCGATTTAAGTTGGTTTTGGGTTTAGATTTGGAATGGGAATGGTTTTAGGTTTCGATTTGGTATGGGAATGCCTCGTTTTGTCATGGGTTTGGGCACTTTTGGTTTGGATAATTGAAACATATAATGGGTGGGAATTATTTTCCCGAATTGTATCGGTTGGGATTTTTTTTTAATTTTTTTGTATTTTTTGGGAATTTTTCCTAATATTTAACATTTTAAGTTATTACATGTAATTTTTTTTAAATAAATATTTTATAAAATTTGTTGTTAAATTTATATTTTGGATAATTATTATTAAACGTATTATATATGTGATTATTATTTTTATTCTGAATTAAATATGTATATTATATAAGATTATTGAAGATGAGTATTAAATTTTGTTTATATTCATAATAGAAGGGGGGGAAAATGATATTCTGCACAACACAAACGATTTTATTCAACAACAAGATAAAACGTTTTACAGCCCTAAAGCTTGTTGTGCGTAGCATGAGAGCTCAGACATATAAAAAAACCAACCAGAACAACATAACCAAAGCTAATTACATCCAAGCGTAGTAACAACACTAGCTGCTGCTAACACTAAACCTTTCTTGGCATGACCTCTCAAGTTTCTCCCTTGCCATAAAAAATACACAAAAGCAGCATTCGCTGTCCTGATCTTGATGGCTTTTTCAGATTTACCATGCGCCACTTTCTGGAGCCAAAGCATCCACGACCTCTAAGACCCTCTACCTTTATCATCAACTTCAAGGCATCCAACACCACTTTAATCACTTCTTGAGAATAAGAGCACAAGAGGAATAAATGATCCCTTGATTCCACTTCGTTCCCTCACAAAACACAGTCTGCATTATCCTTCAAGTTGTGTTCGTATAATCATTGAGAAGTACGAAGCTTATTTAACGCACACAACCAGGATATGAAACCATAGCGAGGTCTTACATTACCCCAAACCACCTTGCACCAGTTCAGGTTGATACAAGGGAGGCATAATGCTTTATAGCCAACTGAAACAGTATAGTCGCCATCCAGAGAAAGATGCCATCTAGGATTGCCACTATCAAAGCATACAAAGGAAGACATTGCATCTCTAGCATGTAATAATGCTTTCAAAACCTAAGGACAAGAAGGTTTGGGCAGGTACTTCCAAATAGAAACCCCTTAAGATAATAGACATGTATCCACTTCACCCATAACCTTTCCTTAGACTTCTTCACTGTCTATATTTGTATGAACAAGATAATAGAAGGCAATGTTCCATTGACGAAGACTTTTGAATCCTAATCCACCTTCATGTACAGGGATGCATAGTTTGTCCCAAACCACTAGTACTTTCCTTCTGTTCAAGGCCACACCAGACCATAGAAATACACGTAAAATAGCTCCAATTTCCTCAATAACATCAGCAGGAATCAGAAATATCTGAGACCATTAAATCTAAATGGTTATAAGTACAGCTTTCACAAGTAAGCCCTACCAGCATAGGAGAGAAATCGAGGGGTCCAAGAAGCCACTCTACTTATGATTTTGTCAATGAGGGGGAGGTAATGGCATATCTGCAACTTCTTAGCAGATAATGGGACACCTAGATATCGAATGGGAAATACACCTTTGTCCATGCCCATAAGGGTAAGGATTTGTTGCTCCATAGAAGAAGAAATCCCACCTATAAACATTTGACTTTTACTAGCATTAGAAAACAGTCCAGAAGCACAGCAAATTTAGTGATAGTCTCCTTAACTAAAGATAAAGACCCTAAAGAGGCATTAGAAAAGATCATCAAGTCGTCAGCAAAAGATAGACTTATCAACTTCACACGAGAAAATTTTGGATGATATTGGAAAGAAGGAGAATAGCCTGTGAGGAGCAACATCCTGGAGAAGTATTCCATAACAAGCACAAAGAGGAGATATAGGATCATCCTGTCGTAATCTTCTCATCCCATGGAAAAAATCTCCAAGTCTCCCATTTAAGTTAATGGTATAAGTAACCTTAGAAATGCAAATCCTGATCCAGTTAACAAAAATTACAAGGAACCCCAGCATGTGCAGCCATTGCAATAAAAAATCCCATCTCAGAGAGTCATACGTCTTTCTGATATCAATCTTAGCCATACATCTAGGAGAAACATTCTTTCTCCCATACCCTGCAAGTAAAGATTGGCAAAGACTAATATTGTCGATGATAGACCTAGCATTAGCAAAGACAATCTGGTTATATCCAACCAGATGATCAAGAACAGCTTCCAGTCGTTTGCAAAATCATTTTTGAAATGATTTTATAAATGGTATCGCAGCAGAAAATGGATCTAAACTCACTAGGTTAAGACGTAAGAGGGTGCTTGGCACCATACATAAGATTGTGATGTTTATTTCCTTCAACAGTTTAGAGTGCTTGAAAAAAACAAGGACTCCAACAGTAATCTCAGGACCAACCAGGTGCCAACATTTCTTAAAGAAGAATGCATTAAAACCATCAATACCTGGAGTTTTTTTCTTTTTTTTTGGTGACGAGGGTGTCCGAGCCAGCTCGCGCGCATCTCGATTAATCCCCCGGACACTGATAAGGCTCCCCCCCACCAGCATCAGGTAAAGCTTTGACCGAAGTCAACGGGCGTGGCCAACATGGATTTTGAGGCTAGTGGGATTC
>JAOVYX010015717.1:0-26890 GCA_035668315.1 Drosera spatulata | reverse complement strand
TGCAAGAATAACCTTGACATTAGGATCGTGATCGGGAATGGTTGTTTAATATGTTTGACATGTGATGTGGGGTTTTGAGATTGGTTTTTCCTAGGGTTTATGGTAGGGCGTGATTGAATTTCTAAATGCGTTATATGTGAATTATGTACAAGCTTCTTATGCTATCTATACTCTGAAATATGTGTTATATATCGTATTAAGCAAGGAACAGAGATTTAAGGAACAATACATCAAATGTAATAACGAAGCAAAGTTAACCGAACAAGTCCGTTATCATCGATGAGATCGTATAGTGAGTCCTTTGGAATCAAGTTCATTGACTCTAAGAGTGTTCGAGTACACATGACTGGGTCAAATGTTCAGAGGACAAGTGTGGTTCTCTTTATGTACGCAACGACAATAAGTCGCAGGCCAGGGTATCGGCCGATTGGGCAAAGGTTGCCCTTTGCAGGGGGACCTTTGGCGTGCAGCGTCTAAGCCTCTAAAATCTTTCTTCATTTCTGTCTTCATTGAGTTCTGCCAATCATATTGGGACACGGACTTGCGATGGTTAAGAAAGTGAAAGGAATCTAAAAGAACACAATGGCGTTTATTCTTTTAGTGTGTGTGGTTTAATATGGTGTTCATAATTTTCTACGGCTATTAGAAAATGTTTTACAGGTACTCATCGATTGCCATAGTCGGGGGAGTACCCTCCAAATCGAATACATAGACTTTGGTTGTTGAGCTTTTAGCTCACGGTTATGTGTTTTATTTGCAGATTCATCATCAAGCAGTGTTGAAGCATTAGAGTGAGATTTTATGCATTTAGATACTTATCTCATTGTTCGAGATGTAACAATTATTTGTTGGAAATCACTTGTAAGCAATGAGACATTATAATGTATTCGGGATTACATATCATTATTTGGAATTATGATTTGTATCGTTTAGGTAGCTTCCTTAGCTTCTATACCTACAAATCCGTTTGGTTTGTTTGGCCTTGTCATGGACTGGCATAACGTCACGTGCCGGGCATTCCGGATTTCGGGGCGTCAGAAAAAAGGTCCATGTGCAACAGCTCTAACACCCTTACTGTTTGATCAGTATTGATGCTTTTAAAGCTTGTCTTTGTTTGCTTTCCATGTTAGCAAGAGGCACATAGCTTGTCCTCACAAAACTTAACATTTGACAAGCCTCTAACTAAATCCTGAGAGGTAAGTTTTAAAAGGTTTTTGAAATTTAAATGTGCCAGTCTCCTGGACCAGATCAATGGCGCCTTTTCTAATCCCTTTGCGTAAAAGCAAGTGGTGCAATTGGGTGAAGAGTTCATGAAATCCACAATGTAAACCTTCCATGTCTTCTCCCAATTAGCTTTATCTCATTCGATTTAAGATCCCTTACTTCACACAGACCTTTGGTGAAGTTTACATCATAGCCCTTGTCACATAATTGACTTATAGACAATAGGTTATGATCAAGTTCTTCAACATAGTCCACATGCTCATAGCCTTTAGATTTTACCTGTCTTACTGTCACCAAAGATTACTTGGGGACCATGTTCTTCTATGAAGTTTGACAGTAAGGCCTTACATCCAGTCATATGCCTTGAGCATCCACTATCCAGGTACCGTGTTAGATTACAAATGCTACTGCAAGATATTTCAATCAGATCGTTTGGTCCCCAAGATTTGATTCTATCTAATTAATCATATGTACTCATACCCAAGTCGATTTCTTGGGTGGGGTAGTGCCGTGATAGGTCTTATGACCTTGTTTTCCACATTTATGACACACAATCTTTGACTTTGTGTGCTGTGGCTTGCGAACTCTTCTACTTTCAGTGGTGCAAAAGGGTTCATGCTACTGCATCGATGGTGCAGCAGATTGCCATCTTTCCAATGGTACCGTAGGGTATGGAATCAATGTTGGCTATAAACTTAGGTGTGGTAAAGGTTGGTTCCATACTCCTATGGGAGGATAGTATACACAAGTAGAAGAGGGGGATTTTGATGAAAGTTGAGGTTCTTTTCTTCTATTTGGTCTCGTTTTCTTAATCTCTCTAGTACTCTTCTACAATGCTTGGGCAGCAGAGTTGGAACTCTTTTACTGCCCTTTTGCAGAAGGGTGCTTTGAGTGACCTGTAGAAGGAAACTTCTTTGCCTTCTTGACTTTAGGTAGAATGGGTGTTGAGTTCATAGATATTGATAATGACATTGATTGAACAAATTGATCTTGAATATAGGTTGTTAAAAAAACACTCGAAGACCCGGGCCTTCCCCGTTGGTATCAGAAATGAGATAGGTGTAATCAAGGTTCATGCCTTCCCTAGTTTCCATATATATGTCATAAACATGGAAAGTTCTAATTTTCGTGCTTATGCTGAGTTTGTTAAGTCCTCATTGATTATTCTGAATATCTTATATATGGACTAATAATATACTGAGCAAAATTCGAATATTTTGCTACAAAAATCGGTTTTGGATTGTTTTGTAGATATGGAAAGTTTTGGACGTCTAAGCACGAAAAGAAGATCACATTGCTGTCCAAACGAAGATGGAGATCCAAACTTGCTAATTTTTGGAGTTCTATAAAAAGGAGATCATCACAAGGGAGTACAGAGAATCGATTGCCTACACAACCTTTCTATCATATTGTAATCGAAGAACAAAGAGCCAATTTGTCATCCATAGAAGTTCATCCAGTTCCACAAACATTCACAAGCCTAAGACAACGATCCTTTGGTGTTTTAGAGCTGACACAAAACAACATACACAAGCTGCTGCTGTTGATTGATTTGAGAGTTGATTAAGAAGACTTCTTTGGTTCAAGGTGACCAAACTAGAGGAAGATCCAAGCCTTGTTGAAGAAATGGATACAAAGTTACAAGGAGTACAATCTAGGGGACTAAGGATCAGAGAAATACGAGGTGTTTCTACAGGGGATTGAAGCTGAGGGTACAAAAATTCTATCAGGGAGGATAGGAACAACAAAAGGCTTAATCCGGGTTAGAACAGGGTGTATTTAGGGTGACGTCTGGGGGATTGGTACAAGTTGTAGTTGCTGTTTGTTGAGTCAAACCCGTGATGTATAGAAAATGAGTGATAGACAAACTCTAGTCTTAAAATATCCCTGTACGTACCAAGGCTGAGACTTGTCTGCTTAGAAAGTGAGCCTGTAATAGGTGTACAGTAAGTTTGGTTCAAAGAAGAATACAGCAAGGCTGTTTGAGAGAGGAACGCAGTAAGGCTGGTTCAAAGGAATACAGTAAGGCTGACAACATTGAGGTCATGAGTAAAGAGATAGTAACGCTTGGGCATTTGGGCTTCTGCAGCAAGGAATGGTTGATCCTGGATTGCTTCTAGATGAAGAGGGTTAGTATAGCAACGCTGGAGGATAATAAGGCCTAGTTCAGTAGAAGGGTCCAGATGAAAAAAAAAGTTGATCCTGAATTACTTCTGTGAGGTTACTACAGCAAGGCCGAGGGAGAGTAAGGCTGAGTTCTATAGAAAGGTTCAAAGAAGTCAAAGTTCATGTGTTGCCTTTTATGCTATGTCAGCGTACTTCTCTGCATCAACAGTAGAGGCCACGAGTTTGTGAATATGGTTTCAGGATAACATTAAAGTGACGTTTTCAAGAAAGGATGAGTTCAACAACGACTAGAAATTTAGGATTACCTATAAATACTGAGATAATACCGAAGATTTCACAACCCTTTGAATGGTTGAATCTCCTTTGCTCTGAAAGACAAGTGCAGTAAGGCTTCAATTGAACTTGGAAGAAGTTGATAGCTGAAGATCTGAGCCAGCTATTGAAAGCAGAGTTGAATAGCACTAGTGTTAAACCAACAATTTCAAGAAGTTGTTTCAAGTCCTGTTGAGGAGAAGAAAAGATCTTGTAATTGGTTTGTATTGTCATTTACACGTTATAAAGTGACAGGTTGATTGTGAGCCTAAAACAATCACACATAGTGCTATCCTCTTGATTTATCATACTGATAATCAAGGGAAGATTGAAGTATATAAGGGATATAGCTGTATTTTAGCTATATTGTCTAACCAGTATAAAAACCTTTATGTTTTTACATTGCTGCTTTCATTACCATTAACCCTACTGCTAATCAACTTCAACCAATAATAAACTAACAGGAACCAACGTTACTGCAGTAAGGTTTTGCATAATCTCGAAAGAGAGACTATTCATCCCCTCCCCCTCCCCCTCCCTCCAATCTCACAGTAAGCTATATTTGGACTTTCAGTGTTCACCGTGTTACTAGACTGTTAGTGATACAGGGGTTCTCTGACATTGATCTGGAGGATTGGTGAAGTAGAGGAAGAACTGTGTCTACTAGTGAAGGAGAACACAGTGCAAAGTTCTCAAAAATCCCACCGGACACTAGATGTAAATCTCTTGTTCTATAGTTTTGGGCAAGAGACGAACTAGTATAAATATTGTGTCCACTTGCACTTTACTACTTTCATTCTTGATCACACAGCAAACAAGCATACAAAACAGTTGGTGACTTACAAACCAACAAACAGGGTGAGAAAGACCCGGGCCTTCTCGAAAGACCCATCTTTCAAAAGTGAAAAGAGTTCGAAAAATCCATTGATACTCAATTCACCGTCCTCCCAACCCATACTTGTGAAATGCCGCTACCCAAAAAGGAGTTCCCCATTTTATTTCAACCACTAAACCCACTGATTCTTATTCTCGCTATATTTATTTAAACTAGAATTCATTTAGTTCTCTCTCATGCTTTTGCATGCAGAAGATCTCCCCCCCCCCCTCCTCTCGAGTATCCTCTGTAAACTAATAACGTTGTAAACCAATAGCGCTGTTATCAGATGAAGGTTGGGTAGGTTGAGACCCTTGGTAGAGGATGGTTTGGTGGATTGAGCCTCCTTAGAGGTCTCAACCTTACTTCAAGAGCCCAAACCAGCTCTAGAGTTCCTAGCTTGAACAAAATGAATTTTTTGAAATCTTTTGTTCTTTCATTCCACTTGTCAATCTGAAGCTTGAGTTCCTTATTCTCATTTTTAGGTGGATCACCTCAGCTTCAGTGACTTCAAGAAGTCAAGAGATAGACTTAAGTTCCTCTTGGATCCTTTGAGAATGGAGTTCGAGCTTTTCAACTTTAGTAGCCCTTTCATTTACTACTGCAAGCTCATCTCCAAATCTATTTCTCTCCTTTATGAGAACCTTGAAATTTCTATTCAAGTTGTAGGTTTTCTCAGTGAGTTCGAGAATGATTTCTTTCATTTCTTCCTTAGAGATGGTATCGATGTTAAGATCATATACCTCATCACTATTTCGATCCATGAGGCACATGAGTGACTTTCGAGCTCTGGAGGGGGCTTTTGAGGCTACATCATCATCTTCTGACTAAATATCACTCCATGTTTTTGCAAACAGAGCCTTTTCTTTTCTAAAAGGCTTTCTTTGAGGTTGCTGCTCTGGTTTCTTTTATGTAGCTGGGTTATTTGGAGGTTTCCTACACTGAGCAGGAAAGTGGCTTACCTTACCGCAGTTATAGTAGGTGAGCTCAGAGTCTCTTGGTGCAGGAGTGTCTTTATTAGGTCTTCCCTTCTTTTGAAGTATTTTCTGAATCTTTTGCTCAGCGTGGCTAACTCCTTACTTGAGACTTGTGACTGTGAGTCAGAAGATTCTTCTGTAGTAACCCTTTCCTTCGAACTTTTGATTTGAGCTTTGAGGGAGATATGCTTCTTCTTTTGGTCCATCACTTGGGTCTTTCTCTTCAATCTCTAAGCTGTAAGTCAACAAGACACCATAAAGGTTAGATAGGATATTTGGGTCCATTTTCCCGATCTCTCTTATAGTAGTAACCTTGGTGTTCCACTTAGGGATGAGACACTTTAAAAACTTCAAGTTAACCTTGTGAGGAGAAATAATCTCCCCAAGATCCCTCAGAGTATTGACAAGAATGTTAAATCTGTCAAAGAACTCTGTCAATGTCTCATTGTCATTCATCTTAATGAGCTCATATTGCTGAATGTGAAGGTTTAACTTATTCTCACGGATTTCATCCGTGCCATCATTTCTCAGAATCAAGACATCCCATGTCTCCTTTGGTGTTTTGCAATGTATGATCAGTTCAAGCATAACACAGCCTACGGATATTATAATAATCCTTAAGGCACGTCTCTCAATTTTTATGAGTTCCTTGTCCTCCTTAGAGAAATCTTTTTTCTCTTTGGGAACAATTTTTCTTTTATCATATGGACAGTCTTTCTTATTCGTTCATCGCCTTGGACAAAATGAAACATCATTCTAGCCTTTCAAAGATTGAATTTGTGGTCCTTGAACAAAGGGAGATGAGCATCAAAAAGGATGAAGACTTTGCTGGCACCTGGCATTCTTAAAACTGATATTAGTAATTTCTTTGCGAGCTACAACAATAGAGTTCCTTTCCAAGAGCTGTTAGGCCTACAAAAAGTTTTTTCTAATACCAATTGAAAGTGTTAATTTAACTTGCTGTGAGACTAGAGGAAGGGGAAAGGGGGTGAATAATCTCTTTTTTTTTTGAAACTTTACTGTGAAACTAACAAAGGTTAGTTAGACAGTAAGGTTCTTTCAAGTTAACTGTAGTAATGTAGAACCTTAGTGCAGTAGTGTTAGTTTCTTTTAGTTTATTGTTCGTCGAACTTGATTAACAGTAGGGTTAAAGATAATGAAAGCAGTAATATAAGGACACAAGAGTTCTTATACTGCTTGGAGTATATAGCTAAAGTATGACTATATCCCTTACTCCAATCTTTCCTTGACTATGAATGTGATATGTCAAGAGGATAGTACTATGTGTGGTTGTTTTAGGCTCACAATCTACCTTTCACCTTACAGTATGTAAATGACAATACAAGTCGATTACAAGATCTTTTCTTCTCCTCAACAGGACTCGAAACAGTTTTTTTTAATCGTTTGTCTAACACTAATACTATTTAATCCTTTCTTCAAAACTTGCTTTCAAATAGCTGGCTTATATCTTCAGTTATCAACTTCTTACACAATTCACTTAAAGACCTTACTGCACTTGTCTTTCCTTCAAAGCAAAAGAGATTTAGAAATTCAAAAGTTGTGAAACCTTGGGCATTGCCTTTGTATTTATAGGCAATCCCAAGTTTCTAGCCATTTTTGAAGTCGTCGTTTATTTGAAATATCACTTTCATACCACCTTGAAACCATATTCACAAACTTGTGACCTCTGGTTTTTTATGCAGGAAAGGACACTGACACAGTGCAAAAGACAACACGTGAACTTTGATTTCATCTGGACCCTTCTGTTGACTTCAGCCTTACTATACTTCAACCTTGCTACAGTAACCCTTTTCACATAGAAGCAATCTAGAATCAACTATTCCTCATTACAAAAGCCCAAATGCCCAAGCCTTACTGTCCCTTTACTCATGACCTCAATGCAATCAGTCTTACTGTATTCCTTTCTACACCTGACTTACTGTGTTCCTCTTTGAACCAGCCTTACTGCATTCCTTTCTGAATCAGCCTTACTATGCACCCATTACAGGCTGACTTTCCAAGTAGACGAGCCTCAGTCTTGAAGCGTACTGGGACATTCTAAGACTAGAGTTTGCATATCACTCAAGTTCTATGCATCATCGGTTTGACTCAACAATCATGTTCATATTCATGTGTACAAAGATTAATCAAAGAAGAATGACTTAACCCATGATTCGTTACTAACATCAACCAAAAAAGAATGGATTGATTGCTAACATACTTAACTAGCATATTTAGATGGCCAATCCAACTATGATAGAAAAGCATTTGTGAATATTATCAACACATGAACACAATTCCATTGATGATTAACACAAAACTATTAAGATCCGTAAACAAGTCTTATAAAATCCATGATCAAGTTAGAATCATTAAGCCATACTAAAATTCTAAGCTACGACCGTCACAATGAGAAATGAACAATTCATGAAACAATCATAACAAGTCATTACAAATCACAACGAATAAAGAAAACCGATACAAAACCTAGACCAACCGAGATTGGTCTAAACAAAGATAGAACAATGATCCTTTCAATGGTGGAACGTAGCGTATCGTAAATCTCAATCTTCCTTGACGTAACTCTAGATATTGTCCGTGGAGATCGTTGTCTTGAATCGGAGCGGTGACTATACTCTCTGGAAAACTGATGTAAAGTTGTGTAAAAACTCTCTTGAGAATGATATTTCGTCATGGGTATTTATAGGAAAATGAAAAATAACTGATTTTCCCCAAAATAATAGGACAAGATATTGGACCTTGAGGGGACCGTACGGCCCGTGCATGAGGGACATAGCTCGTGCTCAGCAACTTTGGTTCACCATGTCACACGGGCTATGCATGGCAGACACAGGACGTGCAAAAGGACAAAAAATATGCCGATTTTCAAACTCTCATAACTTTCTTAATTTAACTCCATTTTTTTCGGTTTGTTTCTTTTTCTTCCTAATAGATGGTAGAATATGAAAATCATTTCCAAATACTCCAAAATCTTCTTGAACACTAAAAAATATTCATCACACCAAAAAACTTCGATTTCTTTAGCTCCACAACGAAAAGAAGAAATATGACAGTATCGACGGTCTAAATAGTAAAAGGAACTAAAACAACACAAACTAACAATAAAACTTCACAAAAACAAACAAATTTAACAAAGAAAACGATGCGTGTTTACACACACATTAGAATCACCGATAGAATCTGACACGACCAAGAAAGCTACGAATTCCTTTGAGACATTGGATGGTGGTGGGAGCTTTTCAATAACATCTATCTTCGCCCGATCAAGTTCAATGCCTCAAGAAGACGCCTTGTGCCCTAAGACGATGCCCTCTCGAACCATGAAGTGGCACTTCTACCAATTCAAGACCAGGTTGGTCTCTGTTGGATCAAAATCTTAAGATATTGATGTTAAGCAAAGCAATTTCTAAGGAATCACTAAGGTAGCAATGACTCAAAGGACAGAAGGTTATAAATTAGTAAGTCAGTAAAGTGCATATTTGGACATCAGCAGAGTGCAGCTTGACTGGTTCGATACTTCAAGTAAGAAGGGTGAACTAAGGTAACAGAGTGAGTTTCATATTACACAGAAATGATCAAGTTATGTGGCCAGAATAAGTTGTTCTAATACTGAAGGCTATTTGTTCTTCTGTTAAGCATAACAACAGAGTGATACAGCAGAGCTCAGTTGTAACGCCCCGACTTTTCATTACTTATTAATGATACATATGACATCACTACCGCTGGGCCCAATACCTCAGCTAGGCAAAAACTATATATTTCTTGGCTTAGTCATAAGAATTAAGCTAAATTCACTTATACATCATTAGTTTAGAAACTTTTGATGCACTCGATCATAACTCAGAATATCATCTTTGCAGCGGAATTCACATCTCTTTTTAAGATCAACATACCTTTCACACATAACCTGTATCTAGCATCAAATCTTAGGTCATACTTCTCCTTCAAGTATTGCTCCTGTAAGAAAGAGAAGAAGAAAAACACAGAAAAATAGTAACCATGGGCTATAGGAGCTTAATAATGTGTCGGTCCCCTTACCAGAGATTACACGAGAGAAGAAGGTATAAAAAGAAAAGGGAAATATTCACTTGGATACTTTGTTCCACCACTCTGAAATATTCACAAGCATACTAGTGATTCACCCTAATCGCATAAGCACACTTAACACCACGTAACAACACTCGAAACTACGCATCCATCGACACTCCAGACATTATCAACGTCATTACTGCCGTCATACCCTTTATGCTATGACAATCAAAGTTATGAGATAACTTCAAAGTTATTATCACGAGTCTATGACTCGACTCGAAAGACAACTTCAAAGTTATGACACACTCAAAGTACAGAGATAATATATCAATCGTCACCCAGGCTACCCATAAAATTATCTTTTCGCACCTGCATATTTCGTGCGTCGTACTCGTATCTTGTGCGTTTTCAATGAGGCACCGAATGTAAGTATTGACATGATTCGGGCCTCCCTACAGAGAGTAACTCGTGGCCCCACAACGGTGTCAAAGCCGCTACATGTATGCGAAGAGGATGGGGGATGTCCATCGCTCCCTAACTAATTCCTCACCCGTGACGATGACCCAAAGAATAACGTATTCACAGTCACCCAGGCTATTCAAGGAAGCAACGAATGATCCCAATGGATCCAAGTAGGGACGTCAAGCTCGATCTTTATCACAACAATTCTAAAGAATAAGACAATGGTCACCCAAGAAGGGACGCCATGTTCGACCTTCTCAATATTTTCAGGGAAAACGACCAACGATCCAACAGATCTAAGAAGGGACGTGCAATGCTTGACTTTCACAACTCAAGGACACGAATATTGTTTATTTTGATTTTCATTAGTTCATATCATAAAGATAATGCAACCAAGCTCTACGTTCCCGTGTCTGTTTTATTTACATATTTAAGGATAGTATTTATTTATTTCCCGAAAGGATATATATATGTTATAATGGTGTATATTCTAGAGTATTTCAACCCAAATACCGCATTTTACATATCAAACATGTAAAACATTTATCCCCCGATCTCGATCCTAATGTCAAGGTTTGTTATTATTATAACCCGATCCTCCCCATGGTATATTTAGTACCCTTTTGTACTTAAATCCCGTGATTAAGTGTAATTCATCGCCTCACCACACCAAGCATACGTAAATGAATCACAGCACACCTATGACACTCTAGAATCATGGATAACATTGAAATAGTACTCGTTAACCTAATATCGCCCATCCATGCATAATACCAAACCCTAATTCCTTAACGCCTTAACACACCAACCAAGCAACCAAGCATATCATTGCCCTCCTGACGGTACTCTCCTCATCATAATTACCACAACACATCATATTGATAAATTATTAAGTACGAGAAGGATCGAGAGGGGGTAGGTTGCCTTTATAGCGTGAAAAACCCTAACCATCGTGAAACCCAAGAAACCCTAACACCCAACATCAGAGCTACTATCGTCCTGCTGCACCGACTCCCCCGACCCACTGATGGCTGCCATTGCTCTCCTCTGGCATCCTTGATGGCCGTCGGTTTAACTAGAAACATAGAGAGGGAGATCCAAGGGGAGGGGCTGCATGGTTGCTGTACTAAACGATAAACGGTATGACAGGATATTATTGTCATTTTAAAAAGATGTCATTTAAAAAATATTAAAACTAATTAAATAAATTCTAATCTAACATATAGGTTAATCAATCACAATCTAATCTAATCTAATAAATATCGTATTAACAAATCATTTTTTAAGCGCAGCAAACACGGCAAACCATTTCGATGGCAAAAGACATGACGAAACATTATTGTCATTTTTAAAAAAATCATACTTAAAAATTAAAACCAACTAAATAAAATCATTATTGTCATTTTAAAAAAAAATATCAATGAAAAAATTAAAATCGATTGAATAAAATCTAATCTAACATATATCTTAACTAATCAAAATTAAAACAACATTCTGATTTCTTCTCTCATCAATCACCGTAACCTGATTTTTATTAATCTAATATACATCAAAGTCTAATGTTCATGATTCTACATGATAAAATTCTCAATGAAAAAAAATAAAAATCATATCTAAATCTAATAATTATGATTTTAGTTTTTCATAAATTACTAGATCCTTAACTTAGATAAACTAAATATAAAGTTTAATATCTCAAATTTAACACAACATATTTGGATCAAATAAAAAAATATAAAATAAACATATATGCAAAATCTTTCACACACAAATAATTATAAAAAATCCTAATAATTTTGTATAAGAAATCCTCATTTAATATAATAAAACAATACCTTTTATCACTATTATTTTTTTTATAATTTTTCATCCCTTGCAACGCACGGAGCGATATTCTGATGATGAAGGTGAGGTGGAGATGGTATCTTCGATGGTGGTGGTTGCTTCGCGGGGAAAGAACGTCGCGTTGGTGTTGGCATCGACGTGAAGGGATGACGATGATGATGAGGCTAAGATAATGGTGGTTGTGATGGTTGGGTTTAGGTGAGGCGAGGAAGACGAAGATGATAGATATGTAAGTCCTAAGAGGTCCGTTGTCAGAACTTCCACGACGTCCAAGCTAATCCTATGAACCTGCCGTGAGAATGACAGAGCATAAAAAGCTGTCAGGTATGAAGCTAAGTGAGAAATCTAACACACTGGATAACAAATGACGTACATATAAAGGAAGAGAATGGTTAGAATTTAAAAATGATAAAGACGAGTTGGCTCCCAATATAGTGAAAGGTCAAATAGAGAGTATTTAGCAAATCAATAAGAACGATTAACTCGGATGAAAGGTACAACAACCATGTATACTCCTCCCAAGAACCCCAATAAAAAAGCCAATACCTTTCTCAAAAGACACATAAATAAAACACCCTGCTGTCGGCTCCAAAACCTACATTCAGTCAAACTGAATTTAAAATAATCAACATGTCCAGCTCAAACAATATGGATATTCATGATCAGTCATACAGTTACATTCGATGTGGGATCCAACCTGTGTAATCCTGTAAGTTAATCTCAGGTGGCAAATACTATCTGTTGAGACATTCTAGAGTCAAATCCCAAACGGCTCTATTCCTTAGAAGTTTAGAGTAACCTCTGGACTTAACCGACCAACAACGTCTTGAGCCGTTTCTGGCCAGAAAACGCCTCAAGACAAGTAAGGGTAAAAATAACGTGCAATCCAAAACACGTCAAAAAATATCAAAAAGCAGCAATTATCATAGAGAGGCTCATAAAAACATGGACCATCAGAACATGAAAAACAATAAAACTAACAACGTTGTTTTCAACTCAATCAACCAAGTACGACGTACGTATGCCTGTCATAGCACAAAGAAGGATCCTCAAACGGGTTTTCAAAGAAGGGACAAGTGTACTAGACTCTCACCTGAAATCCGTGAACAGCAATCCTAACAACTGATAATGACACCAAGTAAAACGACCATCCTGAATATATAATGAGAAAATATAATCACTTTCACGTCATCTTTCCTATTTTAAAAAAGAAAAAAACATGTTTGCGACTTCTTACAAAAATTGTTATGACTTTCTGTAGAACTATCAAAATTATGATTTCTTTATATCGTTAGAAAATAAACTTATAGACCTTTCCAATGAGGTATAACACATGACATGATCATTTTTGGTGTAATGCATAATTGCATTTAGACTTAATAGTATTTAACCAGCGAGATAGTTAAACCTTTCAATACATTTTAACTCATAATTTTTTATACATAACTCCAAATGATACAAGGTTACTTTTTCTAGAAACTAGACATACAAAAGTTTCAAAAAGTATAAATTTCATATTTTAAATCGTGCTTAATTATCCTGGTCAATTAAATTTATTCCCATCATTAAGCCAAATCACACTGTTTGACACTCCCTCACTCTTTTACTCATAACTTTCAGTACAATGCTCTAAATATAATTTTAAATTTTCTAATAAACAAGACATAGATACCGTTCAAACCATATAAGGCTCATTCTGTGATCATTTACAAGTAGAAGCAGCATATTCAATAAACGCGGACAAATCTGCACATGAAACAGAATGACACCTTGATGCTTAACGCCCTAAAATTTTCGCACAAGGATAGCCCCTTCGTCACCTACATGTTGCTCTCAATTTATAAAGCATTGCAAGGAGACTCTAGATTTCTCTAGAGTCATGTAGAGAACTCTTGTAAACTCTAGATTTATCTACAGAATGGTAGAACTATCATGTAAATACTAGACTTCTCTAGGGTTTTCTAGGAAGATCTAGGAAGTGAAGAGAAATGTATAGAATTCTCTAGAATTCTTGACAAGGCCTATAAATAGCCTTACCCTCCTCATTTGTAAAGCATCAATCAAGTGATCAAGTGATCATCACACAAACATTCAAGCAATACAAAGCCAAGTTTGAGCATTCCAAGCTTCCTTGTTAAGTTCCAAAGCACTTGAGGGAGTTTATGAGTTAGGCTGACTTAGCATTCTTGAGGCAAAATTTGTTAAGTGCCGCACGGTCTAGAGAAAAGCCCGTGACAAGTGGTATCAAGACTTATAACTTGACGCGCACACATCAAATTGATAAATTATAAAATTTTCCATAAACTAAACATCTTGAAGCTTCATTATGTGTGATTTCATAGCCTAATTCACACCCTATATTTTATGGTATATTTTTAACTTTTCAATAAAAACAGTTTTCTCAAATCAAACCTCATGTACAAGATATCAATCAAATATCACTACCAGCCCTCATGTACAAGATCAATTTATGAAAACCAGAAACAACACTCTTAAATAAACCCTAATTTCTTCAACTTCAAATAAAGGTGATGACAACGTACCAGAATAGAGTGGATTGAGCGAGATAGTCGACGCAGAGGAAGATAGTTTGATTATTTCATGAGGTTAGGGTTTCATCTTCTCTGACTTCTTTTCCTCTATTGGCAGCGTGGATAATAACGAGGAAAACTGACCTTTGGAAGATGTGATTTTAGGGTTAGAATGTATTTATTGCGTGCTTATATATGGAAGGAATTATTTATCACAATTAATAATTAAATTAGGACAAATTAACTAACTTTGTAATTTTTTGTATTTTTATTTTTAAATAATAAAATCATAACTACAATTTATTGAAAACATCTAATTTCAATAAAAATCATGATCTTATCCATTAAAGATATAATCCCAATCATTAAACTATAAAACTAATGATATATAAATATATCTTGATTCGAAACTAAATAAATATAAAAAAATATAATTATTTTTTTAGGTCTGGGATATTACAATCCCAATCATCATCACTTGTATCATCATCAACCCAAGAAAATACAGAAAAATCACTACTATCATCATCTACATCCTGTCCATCATCATCCACATCTTCATTTGTCTCATAACCTACATTGACATATGTGTCATCACCTACAGCTTCATTTGTCATATTACCTACAACAGCTTCATTTATCATCACCAGCAGCACATACATCACTTGAATCATCCTTGCATCTTCTAGAAATAATAGTTTCTTAGCACATGTAGCAGACAAATAGACTTGTCTACTCAGAACTTTTTTCTTGGGACTCAACACCATTAATATTGAACCAATGACTTCTGCATAGACCTCAAATACCTGACCAAGTCTCAAATGAGATAAACAACTAAATAACTCCTCATCTGAGTTTAATGGCCGCATTTCATCGTCTAGAATCCTCCACCAATAATTTGCCACAACAGTAATATTATCATCAGTTTTACTAGAATAAAATTGCTATCATCATAAGTATCCAGCATAGACAATCCGTCAGGATCCACAAGAGAAGTTTCTTCATCCCAACCCCCAACATATTCAACAGTCGATAACTATTTGAATTTGTCCCCAAAATAAAACTCGATCACAACACACAAGTTTATAAAGAACACCAACCCTGAAAAAATGAAAGTTTAATATCATTTGCTATAGAAACTGAGATTTGATAACAAAAACCAAGGGTAACCATTTCAACATATGCCATCCTTTTATGGATCTTATATCTACGAATTCAAAACGCAAACAAGCGTTTTTATGCATAAAAAATATTTTTTTTTTATCACTAACCTCGCTTGTCACCTTTATCAACTCCAGTCTCATAAGAGTTTGGTTCTCCCCCTTCGATTACCAATAAGATCGAATGAGTAGATTTGCTTTTTGTTTTCAATGAAATGTTGTGATTGTGGAAAAAATGGGGAGTGAGAAAAATAAGATATGGATTTGAGCAAAAGAAGAATAGGTGGTGGCAGGAGGGTCATTGGGGGATTAATATCATTTGGTTCATTTCGTTAACGGCGTAAGCAACTGACAAGGTTCAAAGATTTAAGTGCCTAAATTCAAAACATAAGGGGTTGAGTGGGAAAGCGAAAAAGTACAAGAAGACTAAATGTAATTTTTCCTTTTATGTATTTAGATATTATTTCTTTCATCTCATATTAATTATTATGTAGGGATCTGACAAAATAATTTATGTAAATATTAAATTTATATGGATTTTAATGAAGAAATAAATTTTTTTCATCCATTGAAAATGGCAATATTTTGACCTGGATTGATAATTTATGTATGTATTGTATTGAATAATATCAAAAGTACGATTTATTGTATTAACTATGAGAGGAATTAGTGGATATATTGTATCTGATTTGATATTATCCCTTATCAAATTAGAAAACATTATAATTTTTGTGGGACATCCAAATAAGTTAAGTGTTGTAATTTTAATGGAACGGAGGAAATATTTTTTTCGTGATAGTGGAGTTTGCTGTAACAATTAAGAAAGGAGTTAGTGAGTGTATTGTAACAGATGAGATTGATTTATTTTTTTTATTTTAATAAGTTATCAAAAAAGAAAAATATTATTTATTTTGAGACGGTCCAAATAAAAAAATATAACTATTAATATGGGACGGAGGAAGTATACTAATCTCTCGGTCCCACGAAAAGTGCAATACATACATAGTTTGTATTATTACATACGCATGAATACGTGTCTCGTTTTCATATCAAATCACAGCTATCACGCGACAAGAATGTTTTTCTTGGAGATAATTGAATTTGATTATTTCAAAATAAATATTGATGTCAATTAACTATGTAAATTCATCCTTTTTACTTAAAGTTTTGTACTTTCGATTGATATTATTTCAACGCTTCAAAGTTTCAATGTTTATCAAATGTTGATTTCACGTGTAATATTAAAATAACCTTAATTTTAAATGAAATGTCACTTATTTTTTTTTATCCAGTTTTTAAACTTTAAATATATAGAAGATATTTATCTTGTTTCAAAAATCCTATGTTTTTTTTTTTTTTTTTTTTATAAAGCCCGTCATGGGTGCTTCATTGTTCCTTCTCCAAAACACGCAAGTCTAGGATGTACATCGGTAATGGTAATGAAGCATTCCAATGTCTTATCCTATGACATTTGGAAACATGTAAGCAATTTTATGTGCAACTCGAATTGCTTCCCTACGAATCCATGAGCGATGTGCTTCTTCTAAAGTTCTCATCAATGCCAAGCAGCCAGCCACTATTCGACCTTGCATTGAAAAACCACCTTCCCCACCCTGAATCATCTCTATTACCTCCCGATAATCCGATTCAAAAGAAATTCTCTCCATGCCTGCGGATTTGACCAGTGTTCAAGGTCTTGGCTCACAACTCTTCCTCTCGATAGCCTGATATCACCATTATGGTCGCGGATGATCACACCAAGGCTTGTTATTCATGCTACTCTGGTGGACACGTCCACATTAACTTTCAATCTACCCGACGGAGGAGTCACCCAGCGTCCAGCATCTCCACTTGGCCTTCGTGTGGCTTCTTGTGTTCTCCTAGTGTTGGCATCTCGGTACTCCAAAACTGACTTCCTTGACAAATTATGAGGAGAGTGGGTGCTTTTGTCTGGGATCCATGAACCCGAGCATTCCGATTTGCCCAAATATCATACAGCATAGTCGTAAAAATTTCCGTATCCAAAACTCCCAGACTATCAGTTGTCTCAATCCACCAATCTTTAAACTGATTGTACGCGCCTAGAGGCTTGATCGTGAGTGAGTTGTAGCACCAAACCACTTGCGCAACCTTACATGTCCCTAGAACATGTAGTGCTGTCTCTGTCCCGCTTTCACACATGGGCAGGTCTCCGTTATTGTCATTCCTTGATGACGTAATCTGTCATGTTTTCATAAACAATCATTGAGGGTTCCCCAAATCAAGCGGCAGCAGATTCAGTGTAGTTCCTCAACGACCTTCTTCCGTAATCTAAAGCACGACATTATATATACGGGGATTGCTTGAAGGATGGCCTTGATCAAGATTTCCCTCCCTGCTAGAGAGAGCAGTTTACCTCCCCACCCTTGAAGCGTTCGCCACATCCGATCTTTGACTCTCGTAAACACCATCTTTTTTGACCTCCCATATGTGGACGGCATGCCCAATATCCTGCTCTTCCCTCATTCCCAGAATCGCTCCAAAGGCTTGTCGTGCCTGACTCGACGTATAATGGGTAAAGCAAATTACTGATTTCTCCCAGTTGATTTTCTATCTTGAAGCGTTCTCATAGGTTTGGAGTATTCAATGCAGCTCTTGCACCTCCCTTTCCGTCGCTTGCCCTAATAATAGGCTATCATCAGCAAAGAGGAGATGATTAATTCTAGGTGCTTTGGGACACACCCTCATGCCCTTGAGCACACCCCTAGACCATGCATCCTGCAATAAGAAGGAGAACACTTCAGCACATAGGATGAACAGAAATGGGGAGAGGGGATCTCCTTGCCGTAGCCCTCGTGAAGGCCGGAGCACTTCAGTTGGGCGTCCATTAACAAGGATTGAGTATGATACAGTTGTTATGCAATGTGTGATGAGGGATATCTAGGAAGCTGGAAACCCCATATGTCTCATGATCTCGCCCACAAAACCCCATTCCACACGATCATCAGCTTTCATCATAATCAAGCTTTATCGCATAGTCTCCTTGCGTTCCTTGTTTCTTGTGCTTGAGGACAGTGCATGCTTTCAAAGGCGCCTTGAGATAATGAGATCACGTGCGGCAAGACAAGTCGAAGTCGATTAGCCAGTACTTTCGAGAGCAGTTTTTATATGACGTTGCAAAGGCTAATCGGTCGAAACTAGGAAATTTTCTTCGGATATCTCACTTTAGGAACCAGAGAGATGAAGGTATGATTGATGGTATCCAAGTCCCCCTGCCCCTGAAGTAATTCGAGAACCATTCGAGACACCTCGCTTCCTACTATCCCCCAGTGCGTCTTATAGAACTTCGCATTTAGTCCGTCCGGTCCAGGAGCTTTTCTAGGTCCCATTTGCCGCAGCGCTGCCAATATCTTCTCCTCCTTAAATTCTCTTATGAGTTCTGTCATAGCATGGTCAGGGATCCTTGGTGACCAGTTTTTGAAGTCGAGCCCATGATTTCCTTGTGCTTGCGCTCTGTAGAGATCCATGTAGAAACCCTTTATATGTTGTTCTATCTGATTGTTGTCTGGAATCCAATTACCAGAGCTGTCCTCGATCCCTTGGATTCTTTTCCGTTGTTTCCTAAAGTTGGCTCGAGAGTGGAAAAATCCAGTATTCCTATCCCCTTCTCTCAGCCAGGAAATTCTAGAGCGCTGAGCCTAGTAAGCCTCCTCTCGCTCAGCATCTCGTCTACGGTCATCTTGGCAACTGCTATTTTATCCATGGTGTCACCTGTTAACAGGCCTTGAAACAACTCATCTAGCATTCTCTGTTTCTGCTTGATTTTCGACCTCATCGTCCTAAACTTAGCTCTGCTCCACCTTGCAAGGGACACTCTTACTTTTCGGATCTTAGTCGGCACATTCCCACTGCTTTCCGTTGTAGATTCTGATCTCCAGACTGCCTCAACAAATCTTGCACATTCAGGATCTTTGTCCTATGCATTCTCATACTGGAATAACCTCTTTGAACTTTCATCATGCTTGTCAATCCCAACCCCATCTTCGAATTCCTTGACAACTATCGCTAGGTGGTCTGATGACGAAGTAGGGACATTGATGACTCTTGTAGCCAAAAACAGGTCCATCCACGCCTGAGTAGCTACTGCTCTATCCAACCATTCCCACACCCAATTCCCCCCTTGAACCCTCTTTTCCCATGTGAATGGAGGTCCAGAGTAACCCAGGTCCTTCAATCCACAGGTGAGTAGTGCTTCTTGGAAGTCCTCTATCAGTCTTGTATCCCTCGCTTGCCCTCCTTTCTTCTCCAAGCTCTCAAGCACCTCGTTGAAATCTCCACCCACTAGCCACGGGAGATTCGATTCCTCCGCTAGGTTAATTAGCATCTGCCACACATCTCTTCGATGGGACGTCCTTGGTTCCCCATAAAATCCCTTGAGCCTCCATCCCAGCCACAAATCTTAACTCTCAACAACTGCATCAATGACAAAAGGGCAAATTTTCCGTATTGAAACTTTAACCTCCTCTTTCCACAGCATCTTCAGTCCTCCCCCGTTACCAACATCTTCGACAGCTACCCCATTACAGCAACCAATCTTCCACTTCAACCAATCAGGCAGACCATTTCCTTTGCTGAGGCCCAGCCAATGTGCTCTTTCCTTACTTTCTGTATTCACTGACCTCATTTGTGCATTGGGAAATATCTTGGAAAAGGTAAGAATCTTGTTTTTTGGGTATGGAAGGTAAGAATCTTGTTCAGACGGGAAGCCCGCACAATTCTTGGCTTGATTTGCGCTATGATTCAAAATGAGATACGAAACAAGATCCCTTCCATAACTGTCTTCACTGTCCAAACCGGTCTGACCAGGTCTGAGTCCGGTCCACCGTCCATCTGATCCCTGCCTACCATGGCTGCTTTGTCGGAACCATCACCCCTATGTAAAGAGGCTTGCTCACTTCCTTTGACAGTGGACTCTTCTCTAACTTTGATGAACCCCTGGACTGACCTTCTCAGCGGAACAGCTCGAAGCTTAATCCCATACTGGAAGCTCTCCGTAACACATCCTTTTTCGTCGTCTTCCCATGTAGGTTCCCTTTCGTATTCCACAACCCTATGCCCGATTACTCCACATCGGAAGCAAAAATTTGAAACTCTTTCGTAACTAAATGGTACCCATGTATTTGTCCCATCCTTCAAGGTGACCACGGTGCCTCGGACTAATGGCTTCCTGATGTCGTATGTTACATTAATTCATAAGACACCGGTTCGTACCTCTCCCAGTTCATCTACATCAACAGCTATGACCTTTCCAGCCTTCCTTCCGATCACTTCCACAACGCTGTATGTAGGTAGCCTAGTGGGAGATCTACGCATTGCATCCATAACTGCAGATAATCAAAACAATAATCCGCTGCATCAAACTCGCACATCAGAAGGGGATTGTTCTCGTAGTGCCATGGACCCCCCGCTCTAGATCGCCTGTCTTTTGGAACTTAAAGACGAAGACATTGGCCCCCATGGTTTTGCACCGAGATTGACCATGCTTTAACGACGCACACCTTTAGTATCTCAATGCAGATCTCCCTACCAAGAAGTAGTTTTGCGACTGCTTGTCTTCTTGCCACCTCTTTGGCTCCGCCATCTTCCCCACCACCTATATAGACAGCTTCGATTTCCTCCGAAGTGAGTTTCATTTTTCTTTCCCACTCTCGGACGTAATCTTCCACATCAACCTTCCCTTCATGCGACCAGGGTGGTCGTTGAGAACCCATCAGATCTAAAGCAAGAATCACACCACTGTCTCACGGTGACTGCGCCTCCCCAAGGGATATCTTCTCCCCTGGGGAAACCCTAGGAGACTGGTTTCGTTCATTTTAAAAATCCTAGGGGTGAGTGTTGTAGGGGACGGTCCGTTCTTGATCGTTTTCCATCCGGTCCTAATACTTTCGGTCCCGTCCGGTCTCAAATCTTCGGTTTCCATTTTTCGGTTTTTTGATACGAAAATCTCGGGATATTTTATTCTTTTAAAAGTTCTATGTTTGTATTGAAAGAATCAAAAATTCCGAAATTCCTGTATTGAAAAATCGAAGAATCCGAATCAAAAGATTTGGGACAAAAAGAGAAGATTTTTTAAGATCTCAAAATATTGGGACGAAACGAAAACAATCAAGAATCGGACCGATCTGTTCTATGCTCGCCGTCATTATTTTTTTACGTCCAATTTTTTCGCTTGACGTCGAAGAAAAGTCACTTTCTCAGAAAGCGATTTTAATTTCACTAAGAAATTGCTTCCTCAGAAGGTGAGTTTATGAGAAAGCGATTTTTATTTTATTGAAAAAATAGTTTTCTCAGAATGTGAGTTTATAAAAATGAAAATCGCTCCTTGCGAAAACCATATCTGTTTTATATAAATTGTCTCCTGAGGAAGCGAGATTCGCTTGAAGAAATCACAAAAATTAAATACGAAATTTCCAAATCGGTTTTTTTATCCCCATATGGAAACTGAATTGCGACCATGAAATTCCCTAAGACGGTCGTCGCCACGCCCACAAGCACCACCGGCGTTCTCCTCTGGAGCCATCGACACCCCCGCCCCCGTACTTTCACCATCGAATTACGACCCTATTAACCCCATAGCTTGCCACCGCCGCGGCCGCATTTACCGTACGCCGCAGCCATCCGCGTGGCACCAAGTTGGAAGACAACAGGGTTGGGTTGTTGGGTTGGAGGACGACAGGGTTGGGCGTTGTGATTTGGACGACGGTGTTAGATTTTGATGATGTTTGTGAATAGAAGGACGAGGTGTGATTGTGGTTGATTGTGCATGAAGTACCCGCTTCGGATAGATTGTTGTTGATTCCGATTGATCAAGGTACGACACATTATTAGATTCAATGAATGTGATTTTGTTCTCGGAATTAGATGTAATCTTCTAAGCATTAGTTTTGAACTTAAAAAAAATGCTCTTTGATGCGCGGCGTTATTGTCAGATCTGGCTAGTGTGTTCACTTCTTGCTGTTTATTCCCTGATGTTGCTACCGATATCTCTATTCCTTCTATTTCTCCACACTTGTTTATGATTTATTGTTGTAACTCCAAAGTCCACGTCTATTAATTCATAAGAAATACTAGTAGAAACCTAAGAACCATAATGTATATACCCTTCTGTTATATTGAATGCATTTCATATGATAACCAGTCGACTGTCCTTTTAGAACTACAGTTGATTCCGACTTTATACTTTTGTTATCCTGGAAATCCTGAAACTTTCGCTGAATGTTTGTCCTCTACACCTTAACGCCTTAACACTTGTGCATATGGAAATGAAATTAACTATTATAGCTTTAACTTACGTTGTTTAGTGTCTCAAAAAAATCTTATGTTGTGTTCTTTGTTACAGTAGAACGTGAAGTACTGTTTTGCACTCATTTTCCTTTATTTCAAGAGAATATGAGTCAGATGTATAAATCCAAGTTTACCTGTAATTGGGTGAAGGGTTGATCGGTGAGAACGAGAGCCAATACTTGAATTTTTCTAAAGGAGACCTATGAGGGGATAGAAATTCTATTAGTTCTCGTTTAACTAGTGGAAAATCTACTTCATTATAGACCATATGCTACATGGTTTAAACTGAACTGATTGACATATGTTTAGGTTCTTATTTCATAGTTGAGTAGTTTGGTTGAATTCGATAAATATATATCTAATTGACATACGCTTTTCTAACAGGATTGATGGATTATGTTGAGCCAGGACTGTCAAACCCGGACTTATTATCATTACAAAGCACGCACATGTCAGAAGAAATATGGGACCATCCAGACTGGGATACTAGGTTTAAAGTCTGTCACGCGGAGGCGAAAGTGTTTGATGCTCATCATAAGCGGATTTTGCGATATCCGGTAACTGCTGGTCTCTATGGAGTATACGCTATAGGAGAGATTAAGGTCGATATTGATCTGCTTAGTGCCTTTGTGGAAAGATGGCGGCCGAAGACGCATACCTTCCACCTTCCATTCGGTGAGGTGACCATTACTCAAGAGGACGTAGGCATCCTCACTGGTCTTCCCATCTAAGGAAAGGCTATATGTCGAGACGAAATAATACCCGAGGGCGGTTGGTGTCCATATTTGACACGGATGTTGGGACGTGCTCCGGAGCCATTCGATGGGAACCGGATACATTACACTTGGGTACGGAGTATATTAGAGAGCTATCCAGTTAAGTACAATGATCTAGAGGAGAAGATGATACAACATGCACGTGCCCTATGTTTTCTCACACTTAGCGGTTCATTGTTTGCTGACAAGAGCTACAACAAGATTAGTTTGTTCCTCCTTCGCTATTTGGAGGATTTCAAAAAATGCAGCACTATAGCTGGGGTAGTGCTGTTCTTACCTACCTTTATCGCCAACTATGCATCGTATGTCGCACCAATGCAAATCAGATGGCTGGTTATACACGTTTGTTACAACTCTGGGTATGGGAAAGATTCATCAATATTGGGCCAAGGCTCCATGGAGATGCTCGATCGTTACAGTGGCTGGGTTTAGATAATGGGAAGGGCTTCCCGAATCCACCTTTGGGCCATAGGTAGATGGCAAAAAAAAAACTTCAAGATGGTTGTGTCTAGAAGCCTATACACTTTTCACGGTTGTCTGGATTGGGCACAGGAAAGGGAGTTTAGATGGACTTCGTATGTCGGATATGAGACCCCGGAGTACTGTAACTCAAGTAACCTCTATTCATAATATTTGTAATATTTGATTGTCTTAAATCGATCTGATTAGCCATTGTGATCAATTTTTTTTTAAAAAAAAAAAACATAGGCGACATTCAAGTCAATATGATCAACTTTTACTATGAAAATCTAGGATGCTTTGTTGGTCTAGATGGACGAAGAAGCTAACTTAGGACGCGACTAGAAAGATATCGGAGTGTAACACGCCTTATGATGGACCGCTACCTATGTAACACGTACATATCCACAGTACTACTATGATCACTATTACTACTCTCGAACATAAAATCATATATAGCTTTCCTGTTATTATGTTGACATCCTTCACATTTTCCTCTTGTATAGGAGCAATTAAAAAAGAGCACCAATTAATCACAATATTAAAAATTGCTTGTATATGTTGCAGGTTTTCCTCTTATGTGATGTCATTTATGAGTTGCATCGATCGGATCGAGTGCATAAGTAGTTTGGAGAGGTGTAATACAAGCCCCTTTCTCATAAATTGAAAGATCATGAGGATGACCTTTTCCAAAGTAGGAGGGGCAATCAAGGTGAACCGTGGGCGGTGAGGCATGAAAAACTAATCAAGAAATGGGATGATCGATTTCGTCATGTGTGTCGTAGCATTCCTCCCGGTCCTGATGGGACAATGGAGGTGCCGGGTTATAAGGATTGATTCTCCGCTAGGACCAGACGCTTGATTGATAGACCATCCCAAGAGCAGTGCGGATTCGTACAGATCGCAGCAGTTGGAGCTGATTTATATGCTGTCATGTCAGCGGTTCATAGGTTTGCAACGTAAGTGCAGGTGAGGGCGAGGAATCCTGTCATGAAGAACATCATTCGTATGTCTCAAAGGGCGATGCAGAATGCATTATCGTATCATTTCTATAATGACACTGTTGATAAAGCTTTAAAGGAGTGGGACAGCCCACCTCCCTATCGTAGTGGTGTGTTTCCTGAGTTGACCGAGGGATCATCGTCTTCCTCTGTCGGTAGGTGTTCGAGTCCTACCCATGATTCTCCTATGGCAGACCTCCATAATGAGCTCACACACCAGTATGATGTGACTAGTCAACGTCAAAACGGCATGTTATTTCATTCTTTGGAATTTTTTAGTATATAATTTATATTAAGTGTATTTAATAATTGATCCTATCTATTTAAGCATGTCCTTCCACTGGTGGGGTGGCTTACATTCCTATATCGGGACAAGTCATTCTGTACCATCAAATTACTTCATGAGATTCTCTGGCCTGACGATACATTCCACGATTCCTATGCAGGTAGTCATATGTCATATTATTTCATGAAAAGATCGAAAAGTTTTTTATATTGTGTTATTTATAATGTGGGACAATATTGATCTTCAACAGATGGGGGACGAATCTTCTAATCCTGATTTCACACAAATGATGATGTATGGGACGTCTCTGTTAAATCAATAGGAGAGGGAGACCGAAGAAAACCCATATGATTAATTGGAGGGTATTTGATGTGGAAGGACATATAGTGAAGGCGTAGCCAAGAAAACTGAGGTTATAAGTGTTTTTAGTATTAGCCGTATGTCACCGGAAGAGAGGATATTTCCAAAGAGACTCAAAACACTAATATTGTTATTTATTCTTAGATGAGTTGATACCTAGTTTATTACTCGAACCAACCATAATTTTTGGTTTAAACGCTTGAAATATATCCCATCATGTGGCTTACTAGTTGTCCTTCTTTGCCAGGCGAGAAAAGGTAAAGATATCCAAGTTGTCCTAGTATCACCTGAAGAGCTTGTGCAGGCAGTTCAAGAGATGTTGTCCGCATGGGATATCATGGTTTACAATAGTCCAAGGAACTAGTGTATGGCACACTTTCCAACAAAATAGCCCATATCCTGTGCTACGCTATTACTTACAATAGGTGAGGAAAATCTTGTAAAAATACTCACTTGCATATATAACAGGATGATTGCACAAGAAAAAAATATGTACTAGGAATTCAAAAATATTGAACACACCATTGTTCCTCATGAATGTAATAGCGACGGTGGTCAATATTATTACCAATGGATGAAATCGACCCTTTTGATCCTTTTTTTTTTTTTATTACAGTGGTCAATATTACGGAGATGGTTTTCCTGCCATCGTTAACCTAGCAGAGGAGTCAGACCATGGTGAGCGAGCAAACGATGCCGGTACGATAGTTGGCGATGTCTATGATTTTGAAAATGGTGTGGACAACGAGGTGGATATAGAATACAAGATTGAAGAAAGTAAAAACTATGTTGTGGATGATGTTGATGACGTTAAGTACGAGATCAACACTCAACAAGCATTTAATCCTGAAATGGTAAGTTCTTTAACTTCGGTGACATTGGAATAATTCTTTAGCTTTGGTGACATTGAAATAGATCGGAGAGTATGATTAGGTCACGGAAGTTTAAGGTTAGGAAGGACTTGGTAAGTCGCCAACTTACCATAGTAGTTAGAAGAGATGCATGTCACGGACAAGCTAAGTGGAGAGGTTGATTCCAAGAAATCTCTAGAATTCTCCACAAAGTTCATGACTTCTCCACACTTTTCTAGAGTTCTCTAGGGTTCTCTAGAGTTCTCTAG
>JAOVYX010015716.1:0-26906 GCA_035668315.1 Drosera spatulata | reverse complement strand
CGCTACTGATTTGCATTATGCTGTCATAATCTTCATTCCTTTCTTCCTTGACAGCAGAGATATTGTTGAACAACAAAGTCTTATACTGCGCCACTGTTTGTCTTTCTTTTTCCAATTCGTGTTGTAGTTGCTTGATTTCCTCGTCCTTTTGAAGCAGATTCTTTTCCATTTTTTCGTGCTTATCAACCCCTTTTATCATCAGCTCCACGACACGAGTCATCTCCTCTTTCATACGTTCTCTAGCTTGCGTTTCTGAAGTAAACTTGGCGTTGTTCATTTGGTTTTCTTATTGCACTTGTAGTATTTGTTTCAACAAGTCTTCAATGTGCAGTTCATTTGAATCTGATGCGCCTTCTTTTTGTTTTTCTGCTATGAAAATACAAACATAACACAGCATAACATAACATAGCGCACAGGGCAAAATTACCCATCACACGTTAATATACAACTAGTATATTAACACGTATCGTCATCCAAATCAGAATGTAAAGGTTACCTTGTATGTGAGTGTCGGGTTGTTTATTTTATACCAAAGGAAAAACAGTTTACGTTTCAGTTCCTGCACAATATAAGTACAATACGTTTGTTACTACATATTTCTTTCATATATTTCATAATTCCTACGTATTCATGTGTATTATACGTCCATAAATATGTCTACTACATCATTACATATTCTTATGTGCATTCCGTTATTTCCACGTATTTAAGTATATCGCATAAATACGTAAACTACTACGTACTTTTATTCAACTTTGTATTCTTGGCCTTTTATACAATCAAACGCGTATTTTCCTATGTTTTCTTGTCCAAATACTATAAAATTAATAGTCATAAAGGGTAAATGGCTTGATACGCACATAAATACTTCGAAAAATGAATTCCTGGACTGACTGTGAGGCATCGCGGCTGCTACAAGTCTTGTCGCGGCCGCGACTGGATTGCGGGTAGTAACCTGACAGTTTTTCAGATTTTCAGACTTAATTTCGAACGCACATAACTTTTTCGTTTTTTAATTAAATTGAGTGATACTTGATTCATTGAAAACGTCAAGAAGTCCTCTATAACTTTGTTTCAAGACTTATTTACTGAATCAGGCTCTAACTGGGATAAAAATACGTTCTAATGTCGAACGTCAAAGCTATCAAGAAACTGGTATGGGTAGTTTGTTGGTTTTTGCGTTTTACCCAACCAATTCAATCCCAAATGATCTATAACTTCATATACATAATATTTACTTAGTTCTTGTCATGTTTGTTCAATTTTGGAATTTTTTGATATATAAATCTTAGGTTTTCGGGTCTCACGAGCATAACTCATCTTTTGATTCAAATAACACGTTTCTTTATCCGTGGCCTGTTTTTCTTATTATTTTTCTTATTTTTTTGATCACATATAATCAGTTAGAGATTATGAATAGAGAAGACAAGGCTCAACCTCTTGTTGAAATGGATTTGAGCTTGTTTTGGTTTCCTTTGATGTGATTAGCTTGACTTCATTCTTCCTTGTTTTGTGGCTCGTTGCCCCCTCTCTCGGTCTGTTCTTCTTCCCGTAATGATGATCTTCCCTGCGTCTTTGCCTTCTCTACCGCCTTACTGTGTTACTTGAGTAAAAAAAAAAAAAAAAAACAGAGAAACGATGAAAGGAAACCAAGACGGTGAAGAGAACAAGAGGAAGAAGAGAGTGAGGTGAAGAGGAGAGTAAGGGGAGATGATAGCCTGCTTTCTGGATCTCCTTTGGTGATGAAGATGGGTGGAGGAGTGGGTGAAAGGGAGTGGAGAAGGTGGTGTCCCTTGGTGCGGCGGTTGTCGTGGCCGAGAGTGGGTTAGACGGGGAATTAAGAAATGGAGAGTGGAAAGAAAAGAGAGGGAAAATGAATTCAAATTAAAAACATCCCTGTTCCGTTTAATCGCAGGATTAATTGATCCCAAATCTCCCACAGCCTTCGCTCAAATTTTACCACCACGCTCGAAAAATCATGTTATTAATTAACACATAATTTTCCAAATTTTTCCGCGACAAAAATTATCCCAACTTCGTCGCAAGTTTTAATGTTATGAACATAACGTTACGTCTCAAAATTTTGAAATGAAATTCGTTTCACTCTTTTAATTTGTTATATAAGAAGAAAACGCATATTCTCTCTACGTTTATCAATTGCAATTACTATTTGATCATAATTTTTTTTATATTCATTAATATTTATGTGATCTCAATTTTCTGGGGTTTTACAATAACGTTTCAACCATGAGCCAGAAATGATGTTAAAATAAAATTGAGATAAAACTGATTTTATGTTTGAAACCAAATATAAGTATAGTTATCCTTGCCACATCATCGATTACGACTATCTTTTAAGTTTTTTCATTTTCAAAAAATTATAATGGTTACAAATTTACTTATCTAATAAATAAATATATATAATAATGTTTGAAAAAATTTGTAGAATATGAGGATAAAAATTTCGTTGAAAAAAATGGGTATAATTTTGAAAAGTTTTTGACGTATAGGAAAGTTTAAAGAGAAATTTATAGAGAATTACATCGATGTCAAAAAATTATACTTAGATAAATTTAAAAAAAAAAGATAAGTTCGAGAGAAAATTTGCTCAAATGAAACTATTTAGGTATAAAATAAAACTAAATATTAAAATGACAGTTCTATACTTGATGCTAAAATGTTTTTTGAGTGTTAAATTAAGATTGGACTTGTTCTAGCACAAAAACTTTTTTATATTAAAGGGATTTATACATATAAACATCCCAAATCATAGGAATTCATAAAAAATCATCTTAAATCTTCATATTTATAAAAATACTATCCAATTCATATGAAATTTACATAATACCTATTGACGTTAGTGAATCCATTGACTTTAACAACTTTCGACATTTTTTCCTTTTCCCCTTGTTTAATATCTTCATCCTTACATCCAAAATAATGATCATTATGATTTGAACGGTTGAATTAGAGAAATTTAATAAGATAAATGAGATTTAAGAAACTAAAAAGTTGAGGAAAATAAAGAAATAATTTGAAAACAAGAGAGTTTTATACAAAGAGATGAAAAAGATATGTTGATTAGTAGATTAGACAAGAGAAAATTGTAAAAAAAATCGTTCAAGATAACGATTTTACTAAAGATAACAGTTATTTTAAAAATATTATATGATTTAAATAGTATTTTTAAAAAATATCACATGATTTGAGTAGTTTTTTTTTTAAATTTCATATAATTTGAGTAGTATTTTTGTAAATATGAGGATTTGAGGTGTTTTTTTTATTTATAAATTCGTAAGATTTTGGGTGGTTATATGTAAAAAAATCCCTACATTAAAATTAACAATCTCTAATTACTACTCCCTCCGTCCCATTAAATTGCGACGTAATTTGAAGGGTTTTGTTACTCATCTAAACGACACGATTTTTTTTTTCAGTCCACGGTTATTGTACATAACGTTTATTATCATTAATGATTCATGATATTTTCTTAAAAAACAATGTTTGATTATCCCGCAATATCGATCCAGGTCAAATCTTCTATCATCATGAATATCCGATTAAAATAATATAATTTTTTTGAGACGGAGAGAGTATATCATTAAAATAATCTTAAGCAAATGAACCTGGACCTGTACAGAAAAACAAACGAAACATGTGCCATATGATAGAAAGTGTCCATCATACTAGGAACTTAGCCTTTATTAGGAAAGGGAAAGGAGAGTTTTGACAAGTGAATTGCATTTGTCGTTTTTGTCGGTTGGGGAAGGTGGTAGGTCTGCTTTTGTATATAATTCAAGGTTGGTAGTTAGGAAAATGAAATGTTGGGCAGGATATTCTGTTCTATCTTTTCTGGTATTCTTTCTCCACGCGATTTTGTACGTATTTTGTTCATTTTTAAGATAGGTAATTAAAAATCAGATTAGCGATAAGTTAATCTCTTCTCAGTCAAGTTGTGAGAGGTTCATGTTTATCGAGGACATTAAAAAACAATATTGTTATTATATCATAATAAAAACAAAGGATTATTTTATCACCTTCACTGAACCAGAGATTAGGATTTGGGAACCAGACCTCCATGTGAAGTGATACCAAATTGCGTGCTAACGATAGTTTGAAAAATATATTTGTTGTTTATTTTTTATCCCGCCCCAACTTGGTCAGACGAAAAGTTTGGCAAGAAGCAATCTAAGCTCGAATGCCTCCAAAGCACGAGAAAAAGAAGCCTACAGCAACCTGTGCAGTTCTCTAAATGATCACTAGGACTCTGTTGCGCTGTATAAATAATCTTTCTGTTGCTATTTTCCGCGCGTGCTTATCATTAGAGTAACAGTCGCATCTTTCCTTCTCATGTTTTCAAATCATTAGAAATTATTGTCCATGAGATTCTTGTGGTACATTTTGAGTTTTTCTCGATATGTAATGATTGATGGTTTGGTAAGTTGAGGATTCTTCAGATCTTCGAGGAAGCGGTTTCATAAAATTTGAACCTATAGAGAGAGTATATAGAGCTAGGCCGTAGAAAACCATCAGGATCATCATGGACGAATATCGAGCACTGGATATTTTTCCGTCCCTTTCCGTGGAATTTTTCCACCATTGAGGAAAACAATCATGCAGTAGATGTTCTAGGATTCGTCATAGATCGAAAAATAGCGTAGCTAGTCGCGGCTACTAGCACGTACCATATGCTGCTATTGTGCTAGATCCATTATTAGGTTTTCATGACTCATAACTTTTGTTTTCTGCCTCATTTTCTGTCCTAATGTTATTGAGTTGCCTATGATTCTGAATCATACTATCTAGTACTGTGTGGTACGTCCAATTTGATATACTGTACACAAAACTATCTCATTTCCTATAAATGTTTTCCGCGACTGAACTCTAGTCGATGACTATCTTTTGAACATGAGGAACCTGATATAAGGAAACCTTCCGTGTTTGGACGTTGTCAACATATTAGTGTTTAAGTCAATGGTTCAAGCACAAAAGAGATCCATGCGCCAGGGTCGCCACAAGCACAAAATAGAAACTATAGCTTCACATTTTATAGAGTGCTTGCAACGTTCTCCTAAACCAATCGGTTTACATGGCATCAGTTACCATATGCCAGGGATGATTGTGATTGTGGAACACAACCAGACAGTAGGTTATAGTTCGATCCCGTTGATGAAATAATTGTGTTACAGTGATGCATGCCATTGATTTGTTTGCACAGCATGAATCACCAAACAAACAATAAATCACGACTAGCAAATAAACAAGGCAACTGCCATGAGACACATGACTAGCGTGTTGTCCAACTTTTATATACAGGACTGTACCAGGACATGGATTTACAAATAGATGAAAGGCTTGGGCGGGCAAGAAGAAGTGGAGAAGATCATCTGGCGGTAACAATGACACCATAATAGTCTACGTGCCTTGGATTAGTTATCATGATTTACAAGTCACAACAAGTGATCTTTGAATGGTAGTCAATCAGCTGATCATGGAAGGATGACCACTGGTTTGGAGCATCCTCTTCAGCATATCCATCCCAAATGTGTGATCTGAAGAACTGCATACATAATTAGCAACAAATAGATGAGGCTTCACTGCATAAACAATTAACCTACACTTTCATTAGAGCCAGTTAATTAGCAGAACGAAACTTCGTTCGCCACATACTATCAGTTTGAGCAGTTTGATTCACATATATAATGGAAGCTTCGAAAACGTAAAAGCAACCGAGCAAAAAAGTTAAGTCTGCACTAGTTGTACTCTAAAGCAGATTTTAGGCGCACCAAAATTAGAGAAACAATACATGGTAATCAACACATGTATGAAATTCAGTGAACACAGTGCAAGTTTCATGAATGGAAAACGGGGAACAAAAAATCAGTTCGAGATGCCAACTCGAGCTGCAGCAGTGCACCAGCATGTCATATTAGGCCCTATGGCCCCAGACATATATTTTCCTCGAAATAATAAAAAAAGGTTACAAAAAGAAAGCTAGGTTTAGCATATATTAAAAGGGCACTGTTACCATTCAAAGCTAGGTTGGCGAACTTGGTAATTACAGCTCCAAGCCTTCCGAGTAGATTGGTTTTCCTTTCTACATGTCTTTGGATAAGGGATGGAAAACAGTTGATGTCTTACTAGCAATGCAATGTGGTTATGACATATGATGGGGACAAAAGTGGACATAGTCACGAAGTAGGCATGGCTCTATTTCTAAGAATAATTTTTCTATCAAGTTCCACCAATGAATTAATTTGAGTGAGCTAACTACACTCAGAAAAAATTTCAGCATCACTTATAATATACCAAGCGCCCAAATGATTAAACGCTTATATTTCGCACAGAACTTATGATCCAGCATGTGTTTTGAAGTGGGAGAGATGTGGAGATCATGGATCGAGATAGAGGAACAGTATAACCAGCACTACCAGCTACTCTTGGAACTTTATAATTCCAAAAAGGATCAAGAACAAAAAAAAAAAAAAAAAAGTCACTACGAGAAGATTATTGTGGTCAGCGTACGGTTTGAGCATATAAGAAAATAAAGGAAAAAAGAGAGAGAATACCAGCCCAAATAAATGAGAAACATCATACGGGAAATAAAGAAAGTTTACCTTGGTATAGTGATGTCATATGGAAATGAGATGACTTCACGTTTGGGGATGGGAGGAATGTGATCCTTTTTCTCGTTGACAAATCTTATAATATCAAACAAAACGTCTCGAAGAGATGCCTCAACAGCTGTTCTACGGGTGCTTTCTTCTTCAATTCATGATCGAGTACCAAAAAATAGTAAGTTACCATAGGAAAGATTTTAATGCAGCGAAAAAACCTTTTATTTGTAGGATTGAAGTGTACCTCCAGGATCTACAACTTTTGATAGGTGAGACTTCATAGATTGTGATTTTGGACGTTGTACCACATTCAAGTTGATGTACCACTGTTCCCAATACAGACGCTCAACTTTGTTCGAAAACCATGTTGCTTTATTGTTCTTAACTTCATAGAATGATAAACATATCTGTGAAAACCAGTCAATAATTCCATAATCAATACGTCAGGTCTACTCAACATAGTAGGAATCAATATTGCTGTAAAAATTTCATCGTACCAAGGAAACAATAATTGCAGATACAACAAAGTAGGATTGACACAATCTAACACTGCTCATAGAAAACAAAGGTTGTCCTTTAAGTATCTTTTAACCATTTACAGTATTACTTGGACAAGGACTTATCTCCCCTCTGATTTAAGGGCGAGAAGTATTCTAGACAATGAGCAGATTTTACAGGAAATACTTGTTTGCACTGGCTTATCACCGTGTGGTTGGGTGTGTGCTTATCTGTATTGTGTGCTCGTTTCCCTGGGTGCATGTTCATAATATTTGCGTTTGTGCCACTATGTGTGTGCACGTGAACGCGTGATTATCTGTATTGTGTGCTGGTTTCTCTGGGTGTGTTCGTATATCTGTGTTTGTTGCGTCCGCATTCGTTTGGGGTATATGTTTGTGCATATTCACGTGATGTGTAACATTAAAGAAAAAAAAGGGATCATGGGATTAGCTTTACAACTCACATATTAAGTGATGGAGTCATCAAGAACTCAATGGAACAGCAAGATCAATTTCCATAAATAATACCAGATGAAAGACAAACAAAGCACACCTGACTTTTCTTATGTGGATGTTTTTCCACCCATGAGATGAACTGATCAATCTTCTCATCTATCTTTCTTTCAATTTCTACATCACCACATTGCACCTGTAAGATTGAGTTTTCTACATCAATCATAAGCGTCCAAGGAGTAAATCTATTACAAATACATGAATCTCTACAGAATGGGCATCTAAAATCTCAAGTTGAACTTTAAATACTCATTTATCGACTCCTTGAAAAATCGATGAAGGAAAATATACAAATTCATAGATTGTGAATCATGTAAATAATAAGCAACTAAAAACAGAAAATTGAAAAAGAAGAAGAAAAAAAGACAGGCCCAGGATAAAATATGTTGCAAGGTTGTAGCTGCCATATAAGGTTGATGGAAGGTATGGAAGATAAATGTGTTGTAAGGTTGTAGCTTTCATGTAAGGTTGTCGTCTTGTAGATTTCATGTAAGGTTGTAAGGATAAAAACATGCATTCATGTATTGTAAGGTTGTAGGAGATGAAATATATGAACTGCAAATCGAAAAGCACATGGACATGGAGAGAAAGTTAGAAAAATAGGAACCAAACTGTAAGTTCTCTGTTGCTATGATGAAGAAAACTTCAATTACAAGTTGGAAACAAGTATGACATAGCTATGAGTAATTTCCATTGTAGGTATTATATTACCAGATGACGAAGACTAACTTTTTATCTCAGAAAAACCATGAAATTATGTGTCACAGCATTTTGTTGAAACACTACTGTCAGAAACGAACAGCTTTCATGTTTCACTAAACAGTTTCTGCTCAATTGGTGTAGTTGATGGAATCGAATTCGATGCTGCATGACGGGCATTTATCTCGATTTGGCTCATAGAAGCCAACACAAACAGCCCATGAGAAACCAAGGAAAACAAATTGGAACACATAAAATTGCCAGCAAAGTCATTGTCAGATTACAACAAAGAAAGGTATATTGTTCAGTTAACATTTCAACACAAACCTACTCACATAAGTTATGTCAAAAAGTTGCAGATCGACATCTCTGGGTCGCACAAGTCCCAAAGCCCTGTGGAACATAATCGTGTGCAGTATACCTGCAGAAATTTGCAATAAGCAATCAAACACCTCAAAAGAACAGGAGCATACGGATCATATATGTTCATAACAATTACAGATGAAATTAGTCCAGCGAACCAAAAGGAATCAGAAAGAACGGTCTGATTCCTCCAACCAAAAGCTCTAGGGAAGCAGTTGTTATTACTCCTACATAGCTAACTGGCATTGGGTTGATCAACTATATCAGATTCAATCAAACTTACAACTTGAATTTATCATTCAACTGAAACCTATTTTCGAAACGTCAGCCCTACTTTTGTTCCAAAGTCCAACAGACGAAGGGAACCTTCTCGAATTTTTGGACAAACTTAGGCTTAAGACCCAAATTTTCAACAGCAACAAGATGGCACACATTACTGTAAATGAAAACGCAATCAAAACTCTAACAACAAAACGAATCCGAAAGCCTATGGTCCGTATCATAGGCATTCCCTATAATGTCTATTGGCAGATATTCATAGGAGTAATAGTTTGATTATGAAATCACAATCAGAATTCCTTGTAACTAGAGCCGTCACTTAATCCAATCCAACTCCAACCACACCCTAAACCTAATCCCAACAATTCTCCACTATCACACGCAAGAACTCAATCAATCAAACAACTACAAAATAAAAAGAAATCGATCATGCTAACATCGCAGTACTTCTCGAATCTCGAAACTCTCCACCTCCTGCAACACACAATCAAAACACAAAAACGACATCAATCCATCGTCTCGCCATCACAAATCTCGATAAAAAAAAACGATCGATTTAGAAGCGGATTTACACTTACCAGTTCTTTCAGTTGACAGACTTCGCAGTTCATCCTGACTTCTACGACTTCGAGCTGATAACCGTACAATCGGAATCGAAATCGAAATCGGTGGCGTGAGGAGGTTTGATTTCAGAGGATATGAAATATTGGAGAGGGTTGCATTTTTCGTGCGACGGACCGAGTATATTTTACCATACATTTTAATATATTTTTTAAATAATTTTTAAATTTTATATTATATTTTCATTTTATTTTTTGCAATTTACATAATCTCTATCTACTATATTCTTTATCTTATAAAAAATACAATCTTTTCATTAGACACGTATATCGATATAAAGTTTGAAACGTGTGTAACTACGATCAAACGTAATTTTTTATAAATTTATCATGAAACTTCAATGGTTGTGTAAATTACATACTTCAACCTAATACATGTTATGGGACGATCATACGTGATTTGATATGAAAACGAGACTTATATTTATACGTATAAAATTATACAAAATACATATATGTTGCATTCTTTATAGGACGAAGAGAGCATATACTAAGCGAAGTGCTTGAGGTTATAACTTGGTCGGATATTTATAGATTTAGTCTTTTTTTAGTTGTCATGGTCTTTTTTCTATCCAGTGAATAAGTTATCCAAATACTCTCTTCGTCCCAAAACTATTGCAATATTTTGACCTATAAAGTTTGACAAGCGTGTAACCTAATAAATATTGCGGGACGATCGGCCGTGATTTGATATGAAAATGAGACTTATATTCACGTGTATAAAATAATATAAAATACGTATATGTTATAATTATTATGAGAGGGAGGAAATAGTTTGTTAAGATCAGATATTTTTAGATTTTAGTCATTTTCTTACGTAATAGTTTTTGAGATCGGATAATTTTAAATTTAATCATTTTTTTAAGGTAAGACCAATCATGATAATTCATGCTAAAATCAAAATAAATTATGTCTAACAGATTCTTTATTCTCATAATTAAATAGACCGATAAAATATCAATCAAATAGTAATTTTTTCTTCAAAATAAAATAAATATCGTATAAAATTAAAATAAATTTTAATATATCTTATACAATACATATCATCCAACAAAATAATTTAAATCACATTAACTTTTAGATTTATTATAAATATTTATCATCTTCATAAACTCATAATAATGAAATCTATTTATATTTATTTCGTAGATAATTGTACGGATGCACACATTAGATTTACCTAATCCAATGCAAGTGCTGTGTTGATAGGATAACATGAGATCTCGATATAGGAAATGATTTGTGTTGCATATTGTAGCTAACTCCGCTGTTGCAACCTAACATTTGCATTAAAAAAACAAAAACACACTGTTTTCGATCTTTCCCTCTCTCTAACCCGGTCATCACCATTTGACGATGTCCTTCTATGGCCAGTACATACAACCTCCATTCAGGCGAACAAGATTATAAACTCATAAACTGTGAATCGAAAATCAATTGGAGTGATTTGAAGCAGTACTCGCAGACCCATTCTCTTGAAATCGAAAAGGTAAGAGAATTAGGGTTCTTTAGGTTGAGTGATTTTTTTGATTCCGACCTCTTGACTTCAGGAAATGTGGTGATGACCGAGCAAAAGAGAGGAAAAATAGTGCTTTTTTTGTATTGCAGCAGCAGGGTACTCGAGAAAAAGAAGCAACATTTGCTGTTTCTCTAACACAACAGTGTTTTTTTATTTTTAAAATCTTCTTGATTTTGAATTTCAAACTTTATGTTCTAATTTTTAATTTTTTTGAAGTTTTTCTCAAATGTGTGATGATCTTGCTTTTGCCGTTGTTGGATGCGGATCAATACCAGGGAAAACATCTCTGAACATGGTTCTATCCCCATGTCAAATGTGTCCGAAGAAGAAAAAAAGAATAAAAGAAACATGTCCAAAAACCCACCCCCTGGACTATTACGAAAAACACCATCTGATTTCAAAGTAGCAGATCTTCTATTAGCAACTGCTGTTGCCTAACTAATCTGTTTCAAAATATATCGTTTTGGTGGCGACAAAGGTTATCAATAATAGTATGCCTATTGCTCTATGTACATTCCAGTCAATGTAAGATCGAGTGACTATAAAATCACACAAGGTGAAAAGGAAGAGACCAATAATATTATCATATTAGGATGGGGTTTTTTTATCGAAAATTATGATTTTTCAATAATAATTATAAATAAATACACAAGAAAAAACTATTCTAAAAAACTATAATTCATCCTTTCCATTTAATCTTTTACCCTATCCTCATCTCCATCCCAACTCTTACTATCACCCCACCTCCGTCAGATTTTCGACGGATTCCGACAGGTCGTCGGAATCATAGTCCGGATTCGGTAGGTCACGTAATCGTCGTTGGAATCTGGTATGTCTGAAACAGAGCTGTTGAAGAAAAAAAAAATAGAACGTCTGAAAAAAAACAAAACATGATGTCTGAAGAAAAATAAAACAGAGTGCTTGAACATAAAAAGAAGACATTTGAACAAAACAAAACAAAGCGTCGGGAAAAAAAAAGAGATCGCCTGAACAAAAAAATTAAAAAGAACACATGAAGAAAAAACTATAGCGTCTTATTGAATTAGAACAGTTCTCCCTCTCTTTTTTTTTTTTCATACCAAAATGGCTTAATTGGTCACAAGAGAAAGCAGAGGTGCAGACAATCCTACATGCTTCCTCTACTCTTAATCACTTCCATAACTTTTCTATCGGTATGCCATGCTCACGGACGACCTCACTAAACGTTCTCATCTGAGAAATGCTGACGATGGTTGCTTTGGTATTGTTGAGAACATTGGGGCCTCCTAATTGCTTCCAGAACGGAGCTATATTATTATGAGTGTGGAAAAACGATCGTCATAGTATTTCTCCACACCATGTTCACCAAATTCTGTCCCTTGATTACTTCTACTAGCAATCACATCAATACATTTTTCATTTTGAACTTGTCTCAAAAATTTTGTCAGTAGACTTCAGGTTTCACTCTTCTTATGCACAAATATTACCCAAGGTATACTTCTTCCTACGTATACTTTCCACTTCATCAGACCAAGTAAGTCCATGTGCAGAAGTTCGAGAACTCTAGTGGTTTTTACGGAGTTCGTAGGTTTAAAGCTTGTCTTAGTCGATTTTCATCCTAACAGAATTTGCATAGTTTATCTTTTTTGAACTTGATTTGAGGTCAGACTCTTACCAAGTTATTTGAGGAACGGTTTGCTATGGTTTTGAATTTTAGGTGAACTAGTCTTTTATGCCGTAACCAAATAAGTCCATGTGAAGTAGTTCAAGAACTCTAGCGGTTTCTATGGAATTTGTAGGTTTGAAGCTTGTCCTAATTTGATTTCCTTCTCGGCAGGATCTGCACAGTTATCCTTTTTAAATTTGATTTGGGATAAAGCCTTTATCAAATTGTTTGAGGAAAGCCTTGTCATGGTCTTGAAATTTAGGTGAGCTAATCTCTTATGACATAACCAATTTATGTCCTTAGATTCATTTGTATAAAAACAAGTGATCCATGCAGACTGGGACATATTGAAGTTTACTGCATAAATGTTTCCTTTTTTGCAGCATATCAGTTCGACTTCTTTGGTTATTTTGTCCTTTACTTCACATGTGTTGTTTGTCAAAGACATTTGATAATCCTTATCACACGACTGACGTATGGATATCAGATTATTTTCTAGTCCTTTTACATATGCCATATCTTTAAACATTAAAGAACCTGTATTAAGAGTTTGATAATCTTTAGTCTTGCCTGCCTTAACCCTTCCAAATATTACAAGTGGACCTTCTTACTTTCTGTATCCTGTGAGCATGCTTTTTTCTCTAGTCATGTGTCTTGAGCATCTACTGTCCAGATATCATATTTCATTGTGATGTTCTTGTAAAATATTCAATTTTCACACTTGGTCCCTATATGAATGGGCTTTCGTGGGGATTTTCTTGTGTGGGGACATGCACTTAAAATTTTCGTGGCCAGCCTTGCCACACATAGCATATGACTTTTGGTCTATTTGTTTTGACATTTCTATCAGGCCTGCTAGAATTCCTATTTGCATACCTCAATTATAGTAGGATGGACGAGAGTGTCAATTATAGCAATGCACACATAATTAATCTAACCTACTTATCTCTAATATATCATAACGCATGTATATATTAGAAATAAATAAATTGAATAAGAACATGAGAATATGTCAAAAATGAATAAAATAGTGAAACGCTCAAACTACTTCATTCAAATACAATCAATCATAACTATTCATGATGAAACACTCAAATCATGATGTGTTACTTGCTGTAATTCATAACTACAATGCATAGTTATTAGCTAGGTCATGACATCAATCGGTGGTCAAACTAATTGATTTCATAACATATAGATAGATAAGAACGAATTTCATGCATCATTCAACATAAACGAATCTGATTTTAGTGATCTTAATAATCTCATAATCCAACTATGCTAGAACTACATTAATCTATCCCTACTAAACGCATTACTCGCTCAAAAATTGAATCACCATCACATTTATCATCAAATCATGTATCATCATGTCAATAAACAATGAAGAAACGAAAGGATAGAGATGGCACACGATTGAAGAATGGAAATCCGATGATAACATGATGAAACCCAAAGTCGAATACACCTTGATCCAATCTGTAGAGATATGCGAGAATAAATCTGAACTTTGACCATCGTAAACCCCCACGAAAACCCTAGAAAAATACGTTCTAATTTGATAAATAACGTGTGTATTTATAGAAAAACATGAAACCCTAACAAAATCTAAGCAAAACCTAATCTAATGAAAAACTTAAAAATCTGATAATATATTCTTCGTCACGATTGTGACCAGCATGATATTTCAATGAGAACCTGTTTTTCTAAACCAGTCTTCTCTCTTGCCCATGCGACCTAATATCGCCATGAGAATTGAAGAAGGCATCGACAATCATATTGAAAATCTAATTGGACTGTGGTCTTGTTTTTCTCGTGATGATGAGGGGTGATTCCCTCATGTTGTCGAGCAAGATGATTGTAGTTGCAATCACTGTAATATGATCTTCAACATCTCCTGACGACCGGGGGGGTGATTCCCTATTGTTGCCGCAGGAGATTGAAGTTCGCGTATATAAAGGATGGCATTGATATAATATCCATGTTCTCCCAGGGTGAGGGTGAAACCCCATAATTGGTATGACGATTGAAGATTGTAGTAAAAACCTTCATCTTAATGTGACATTTTATGCAAGATTGGTTAATCTCAATTGCAGCAAATAGTCCCTTGCGACTTGTCAGTGCTACGACGATCCAAATTGCATGATTTAATGATTATTCATGCTTCTTGTTAGGAAAAATGGTTTAAGGTGCAGCGAAAATTGTTGAGTACTTTTTTCTCATCATGTAATTAAAAGAAATAAATTAAATAGCACGAAATAAATAGAGTCGACATCAAAATTTTTATGTGGAGAACCCCCAAAAAAATAAAAGGGGTAAAAATCACGGGACCCTTGTGGTACCAAAATATTAACTGTTGAGAGATTACAAATATCGTCCCTACACTCAGAAAAAGGATTATAATCATCAAAATAACTTTTTAGGAATTTCTTTTTTATCGGGATAAAAATATTTATCCGATAAAGGATAACTCGTGCTAATTCCTAGCGCTTCTGGTAATAGCTTTCTGTAGGACTTTTTTTTGATGCACTGCTGTTGCGAAACTTAAGCCTATTTATATACAGCGGAAACAAATGCATACAAAGTTGCTTCTGTCCAAAACGTGAATTGTGCAGTTTTCGCGTGATCACCCGAATCCACGCCCGTAGCTTGCAATCTTCTTTATTTCAAAGAAAAATAGTGACGCTCAAAATATGCATTCAATGAGTTTGTCTTGCAAAATCTCATGAATGTATTATAGTGGGGCCGGCTGCATTTGCTCATCGAATTTGCTCCTGCAAGTTTCACCATCCTTTGTTTTTATTTGTTTTTTTATTTTGTTTAGTTAATATATGGCATATGTACACATGTTACATATGACACACAAAAGGGACTAACAATTCTCCCCTTCCGAATGGTAGGGATCAAAGCCATACCTGCTTACTGTCTATAATTATCAAACTTCTCAACGGGTAATGTCTTTGTCATCATATCTGACTCGTTATCGTCAGTATGGATCTTCTCAAGTTAAAATCACTTTTGATCTAGTGCATCACGAATCCAATGATATCTCACATCAATGTGTTTTGATCTAGAATGAAAGGTTGGATTCCTGGCAAGATGAATAGCACTCTGATTATAAAAAAAGAGTCTATACCTGTCCTGTTGTAATCCCAACTCTAGCAAAAAATACTTCATCCCTAACACTTCCTTGTTAGCTTCAGTGGCTGCGATATACTCTGTCTCTATAATAAACAAAGCAATGCACTTCTGTACCTTTGACTGCCATGACACTGTCCCCCTGCGAAGGTTATCATATAACCCGAGATAAACTTTTGAGAATCTGTATCTCCGGCCATATCTCCATTTGTATAACCATCCAATACATGTTTTCCTTGACCGTAGCATAAACATAGCTTAGACGTACCTCTAAGATATCTTAGAATCCATTTAGCTGTTGCCCAGTGCTCTTTCACTGGATTAGAAAGGAATTGGCTCACGACTCCAACTGCGTAGGTAATATTTGGTCTATGCATACCATGTTATACATCAAACTACCAATAGCTGAAGCGTAGGGAATGCTCTGCATCTCGTGTTTCTCTGTCGCACTTGTGGGGCACCACTTGCTGTCTATAATTATTAAACTTCTCAACGGGTAATGTCTTTGTCATCATATCTGAACCGTTATCGTCAGTATGGATCTTCTCAAGTTAAAATCACTTTTGATGTAGTGCATCACGAATCCAATGATATCTCACATCAATGTGTTTTGACCTATAATGAAAGGTCGGATTTCTGACAAGGTGAATAGCACCCTGATTATCAAAAAAGAGTCTATACCTGTCCTGTTCTAATCCAAACTCTAGCAAAAAATACTTCATCCCTAGTACTTCCTTGCTAACTTCAGTGGCTGCGATATACTCTGTCTCTATAATAGACAAAGCAATGCACTTCTGTAGCTTTGACTGCCATAACACCGCCCTCTCTGCGAAGGTTATCATATAACCTGAGGTAAAATTCTGAGAATCTGCATCTCCGGCCATATCTCCATCTGTATAACCATCCAATAAATGTTTTCCTTGACCGTAACATAACATAGCTTAGACATACCTTTAAGATATCTCAGAATCCATTTAGCCGCTGCCCAGTGCTCTTTCCCTGGATTAGAAAGGAATTGGCTCACAACTCCAACTGCGTGGGTAATATCTGGTCTAATTCATACCATGTCATACATCAAACTACCAATAGCTGAAGCGTAGGGAATGCTCTGTATCTCGTGTTTCTCTGTCGCACTTGTGGGGCATCGCTTGTTGTCTAAAATTATCAAACTTCTCAACGGGTAGTGTCTTTGTCATCATATATGACCCGTTATCGTCAGTATGGATCTTCTCAAGTTAAAATCACTTTTGATCTAGTGCATCACGAATCCAATGATATCTCACATCAATGTGTTTTGACCTAAAATGAAAGGTCGGATTCCTGACAATGTGAATAGCACCCTGATTATCAAAAAAGAGTCTATACTTGTCCTGTTCTAATTCCAACTCTAGCAAAAAATACTTCATCCCTAGCACTTTCTTGTTAGTTTCAGTGGCTGCGATATACTCTGTCTCTATAATAGACACAGCAACGCACTTCTGTAGCTTTGACTGCCGTGACACTGCCCCCCTACGAAGGTTATCATATAACCCGAGGTAAACTTTTGAGAATCTGCATCTCCGGCCATATCTTCATCTGTATAACCATCCAATACATGTTTTTCTTGACCGTAGCATAAACATAGCTTAGACGTACCTCTAAGATATCTCAGAATCCATTTAGCTGCTGCCCAGTGCTTTTTTCCTGGATTAGAAAGGAATTGGCTCACGACTCCAACTGCGTAGGTAATATCTGGTCTAGTGATGCCATGTCATACATCAAACTACCAATACCTGAAGCGTAGGGAATGCTCTGCATCTCGTGTTTCTCTGTCGTACTTGTGGGGCACTGATTTGTTATTAACTTGAAGTGACCTGCAAGTGGAGTGTTAACTAGCTTGGACTTATTCATTTTGAACCTTTCCAATACCTTCTTGATGTATCGTTCCTGCAATAGCCACAACTTCCTGTTCTTTTTATCACGGAAGATCTGCATTCCAAGGATTTGTCTAGCGGGTCCCAAATCCTTCATCGCAAAGGATTTGCTAAGAGCTTTCTTCAAAACAGCGACCTTTTTAGTATCCTAGTTGACAATCAGCATATCGCTAACATAGAGCAGTAGGATAATGAAGTTACCATCGACAAACTTCTGAATGAAGAAGCAAGAATCTGATGACGTCTTTTTGTACCCATTATCCACCATAAAGGATTCAAGCTTGCTGTACCACCGTCGAAGTGCCTGTTTCAAACCATATCGGTCCTTCTTCAACCTGCACATGAGGTTTTCTTTCCCTTAGACCTGAAACCCTTCAGGCTGCTCCATGTATATCTCCTCCTCTAAGTCACCGTGGAAGAAAGTTGTCTTCACATCAAGTTGTTCGATCTCGAGATCCATATTGGCTACTAATCCTAGCACAACTCTGATAGAAGACATTTTAACAACTGTGGAGAAAATTTCATCAAAGTCAATGCCTTTCTTCTGACTGAACCCTTTCACAACCAACCGAGCCTTATGACGTGGTTGTGAGCTTTTATCTTCAGTCTTTAAGCGGTAGACCCATCGATTCTTTAACGCGCTTATCCATAGGCAATTTCACCAGCTCGAATGTGTGGTTCTCATATAAGGATTGCATCTCTTCTTTCATGGCTTGCGACCAGAGGTCACTATGTGGATCTGACATGACTTCTCTGTAACTCTCTGGTTCTCCCTATTAGTCAGCATCACATATTCTGTATCAGGATATCTGGTGGATGGTTTGCGTTCTCTCGTAGATTATCGCGTCTCTTGCTATGCTGGTGGTTGTACTGGAGCAAGTTTTTCCTGTGGTTCTAATGGTTCTAGGCCATCAACATCAACACCAGCTTCTTCATCAGCGAGATCATCCTGCATATCTTCCCCCTGGCCTTCCGGTGCCGGAGGAGGAAGTCGATTCAAGTTCATCGGGACATCTTCTGGGGCTCTAGACTTCTCTTGCTTCTCGATGTCCTTAATGGTCTGATCTTCGAAGAAGATAACATCTCTGCTTCGGATGAGCTTCCTGGCTATTGGATCCCATAACCTGAAATCAAATTCTTTACTAGGATAGCCAAGGAATATACACTGTTCGTCTTACCATCAAGCTTAGAGCGTTCATCCTTGGAAATGTGCACAAACGCTCGACATCCAAACATCTTCAAGTGCTGATAAGACATGTCTTTTTCTTTCCAAACCCTTTCTGGAATATCCCCATTTAAAGGACTAGAAGAAGAATGGTTGATCAAGTAAACTTCTGTTAGCAGCGCGGGGGGGGGCCCCCCCCCCCCCCCCCCCAAAAAAAAAAAAAAAGATTTAGGGAGTTTCGCATGAGAAAGCATAGAGCAGATCTTCTCTGAGATGGTTCTGTTCATTCTCTCTGCGACTCCATTCTATTGAGGTGCCTTGGAAATCGTCTTCTCAAGCCTGATGTCGTGCTTGCTGCAGTATTACTCGAATGGACCTCTGTACTCACTACCATTGTCTGCTCTGACACACTTGAGCTTCCTTCCAGTTTGTCTTTCCGCTCTGGCATGGAACTCCTTGAACATGTCTAGTATCTGATCTTTAGTTTTCAAGACACAAACCCAAACCTTTCTAGAATGGTCATTTATAAGTGTAACAAAATAGTATGCACAACCTAAAGATCTCTTTGTTATGGAGCAGACATCTATGTGTATCAGGTCGAGTATATTCTTTCTTCTATATGGAGAGGAAGAAAGAAATGATACTTTGTGTTGTTTCCCTGCTATGCAATCCATGCAAGGCTTTAGAGGAATATCTTTCACGTCAGGTAAGAGTTGCTCACGTACAAGAATTTACAAGTTCTTCTCGTTAATGTGATCGAGCCTCTTATGTTAGAGCTCGATCGAGGTGGATCTCTCAATAACATTTGCATCTCCTTTGATCAGTTTTGCTTGCATTGAGTATATCGTCCTTTGCTTTGTTCCCTTAGCCCTTAGAGAGCTTCATCTTCCCATCATAGAAATGGAAAGAATAACCTTCATCATCAAGCATCCCAACTGAAACCAGGTTCAGTCGAATGCCGGACACATATCTGACATTCTTCAATAGTAACCTAGATTCTGCATTGGTTTTCAACCAAACATTTTCAATGCCCACTATTCTAGATGTCTCATTATTTTTCATTCGTACAAGACCATAATCACTATTTTTATAAGATGAAAAGAAATCAAAGTGCGAAGTAAGATGAAATGAGACACCGGAATCTACAACCCAATCTGATTCTGGACAAGTGAGGTCAATGGTACCGCCCTCCGAGAAGAGGTACGGTTCATCCATAGTTGCAAAGGAAGTGGTGCTTGGCTCACTGTTCTGCTCTCCCTTAGCAACCTTGTCTTGCGCCATGTCGTTTTTGAACTTCTTGCACTCGTTCTTCTTGTGGCCTGCCTTGCCACAATAATAGCAAGTGAAGCCCTTCCGATTCTGGGATTTCGATCTCCTCCTGGACTTATCGCCTTGCTGGAAAGTTCTTCCTTTGTTCCATCCACGATGCTCCGTCACATGAGCATCTGATGAGCTGGACGGACTAAGTTCCTTTTTCCTGATTTTCTCGTTCAGCATACTGTCATTCATGATGTTCATCATGAGCTTCTTTTCAGGAACGGAATTGCTCAGTGACATCACCAGTGTCTCCCAGTTATCAGGTAAGGAACTTAATAGTAATAGTGTTTGCATCTCATCATCAAGTGATTGACAATACCGTGAAAATCTTTCAAGTGCTCTGCTACACTGCGGCCGTCTCTAAATTGCAACTTCACTAACTTCCGCAACATGAAAGCTTTATTCATCGCAGACTTTCTCTTGTACATCAGCTCGAGCTTTTCCCATAGAGCAAAAGTATCGACGTCGTTGGTCACGTGGTGGAAGACACGCTGGTCGATATATTGTCTGATCACATCAACAGCTTTGCTGCAACAAAGCCAAGCTTTCTCCTCTTTATCAGCGGGCTTCGTTTTAGTTACAATAGATTCGTGCAAATCCTTAGAGTAAAGGATATCCTCCATTCTGGATTTCCACATCGAATAGTTCGATGAGGTCAATCGGATCATGCCATCAATGCTGCCCCCGTCTTCCATTTTAATTAGCACAGTAATCGGATCGTCCTTCGATTAAAATAGCAAGAGCTCTCATACCAGCCTGTTGGAAAAAAACGGTTTATGGTGCAGTGGAAATTATTGAGTACTTTTCCCTCACCGTATAATTAAAACGGGATAATTAAATAGCACGAAATAAATAAAGTCGACATCAAGATTTTTACGTGGAAAACCCTTTAAAAAGTAAAAGGGATAAAAATCACGGGACCGTTACGATATCAAAATATTCACTATTGAGGGATTACAAATATCGTCTCTAGACTCAACTAGAGGATTACAATCACCAGAATAACTTTTTAGAAATTTCTTCTTTATCGGGATAAAAACATTTATCCGATAAAGGATAACTCGTGCTAATTCCTAATGCTTCGGGTAATAGCTTTCTGTGGGATTTTTTTTGATGCACTCCTGCTTCAAAACTTAAGCCTATTTATAAACAGTGGAAACAAATGCGTACAAAATTGCTTCTGTCCAAAGCGTGGATTGTGCCAGTTGTCGCGCGATCATCCGAATCCACGCCCGTAGCTTGCAATCTCCTTTATGTCAAAGAAAAGTAGTGAGGTTCAAAATATGCATTCAATGAGTTTGTATTGCAAAATCTCATATCGTGGGGCCCGCTGCATTTGTTCATCCTTTGTTTTTGTTTATTTTCTTATTTTATTTAATTAATACATGGCATATGTACACATGTTACATGAGACACACAAAAGGGACTAACACTTCTTAACACTTCTTAACACTTCGTTCTTGCTTTTAGGTAACTATTATGTTGCACGAGGCTAGCAAGAAAGACATCGATGAAGAACAATTATGACCTAAGCCTGCAAGTAACTAGTCAAAGATGGAGCTCGTAGACTGGCATTTCCAAGGTAATGTACTTAGACTTGCCTGATCCACTGGGTTTTATTGCTGATTGCTCATGGTTTTTTTTATAGTTTCCCACTCTATTTTCTTACAATGGTGAATTTGAGTTACATACAGACGACTTTCAGGGTGATAAGATAGATGTTCGCAACTAGCGATAATTTGGGTTACAATTCAGAACATCAAACTTTCGAGTTAGAAGTCTTAATCTGGTAGTTAGAGATTTATGGACAAACTCCCATGAAAAAATAAACATTAAGTTGAACAGCTAGTTCAGTAATCCTTGTCTTAACCTTAGGATAAGATGGTTCAGGACAGATTCGACCCTCTTTCAGTTTGCTTTTGAGTTGAATGAGATTGATGGAAGGTTAAGCGAACTTAACCTTGGTTAAGAGAAAGCTAAAGAAAAATTGCTCCGGACCGATAGGTAAGTGTCGGTGTTGATAGCCTTTAAGTCGAGTGTGTGTGATCCATGTTGTTAGAATGTTTCTAATAGACGTTCTTTGTTAGGCATGATATGTTTCGTTCTCCTAGGAAGCTTGCTCTGTATTTTAATAGCCTTTACCGAGTTCTGGTCATGATTGGAATGGCAGTAAACTTGTTTTGTGACCAAAACTATGTAAAGAAAAAATTGTTTTGTTGCGGAATCTTTGAATTGCTTTCTTGATCTGGTCTTCTTCGTACTCTGTAAAACCTATTAGAATTTGTTGTTGATTTTGGTGTTAGATTACATTCTTGATTGAGATTTCTACCTTATACGTGTGCTCGTGATGCCTGTAGTTGTAATACTGTTTGATTTTCGTTCTAATTGACATTGCTTGTTGGATCTGATTGCTTCGTTCCGCTAATAAACATTTTGAATTGGTTGTAGGATGTTGTTACTGGTTCTCATGACTGAGATTATTTCCAGTGTGTTTATGATGCTCGTTAATCTTTTGTGAATGTAGATGCTGGTTTGATCTCTGTTTGATTCTGCTTAGAAGTTGTCCGGGATTAGTAGTTGGGTGTCGGCACTGATTGCTGACTTGGCTGATTTTTTCGACCTTTTGTTTTGTGTTTGAGATGCGTATAGTTTTATTGCTTTCAGTTGCGATTGTTTGTTTCAGTGTTTGTTCTGTTGTCGTGCAGAACTTACGTGATCCGGATGAAACTTACTGCTTGTTTATCACACTCTGTGTTTTAGCCGTGTAATAAGCTGAACTGTGATAGATCATTATATAAACTATGAATGGGGAAATGCCCAGATGTGAACTTAGCTCGCCAAAACCTTTCCTGGTTTTGCCTTCATGTTCTTGTCGCGGTCTTTACTGTATCGAATATATTATTCCCGAGTGTTCTTGACGAGGGCTATCGTTTCTGGTGGGGAAAGACCTGCTCCTGCTGATTTAGTACGTATGAGGGAAGCAACAGGTTCGGGTAATAAAATATCACATGCCCTTACCTGTGAAAGATCAAATGTTCTTACCTACTAGATTATGGTAGTGATCTTTGAGGCTATATACTTATCTCATCGTTTCTCAGGACATGGATCACCTGCAACTCACAGCTTTCTTGAATGACGACACTTTTTCTTGTCTTTTAGGTGATAACCTTGTTTGACAATCGACATACGAGTTTTTTGAGTTCAGGTGTTTGATTTGACAAATTATGCAAACTTGTAAGTTTCAATAAGATGAGATTATCCTTTAGGCCGTATTGCCTATTTGCATTATGTATATGGACTTTTCCAAAAAAAAAAAAAAATTCGACTTTGCCATTATCAAATAGTATCACATTAATTTATATTTTTTTAAGCAAATTAATTTATTATTGTAAACCAACCTGGGTTGGTCTAATGGTGTTCGACTCAACCTTCTTCTTGAAGGTCTTGGGTTCGAAGCCCACTAGCATCAAAATTCAGGTGGTCACAAAATCATCACCAAAATCCAAAGCTATTTTTAAATATATTGTTTTTATATTAATATATAAAATCATTTCAAAATATTCTATATGATATAAGAATGGTAAAAAATGATTTATTATTTAAAAATTTTGATGCAATCAAATTTCATAAATCAAATGATAATAAATGTTTTGATAGTAGAATCAAGTCACAAAATCCAACTTACCTCAGTTATTTTCAATGAAGTTCATATTCGTGAGGTCGGGTAAAGATTATGTGATGGAAAAACCGTCACAAAAAACCTTTTGTGACAAGCTCATTCGTGACGAAGCACGTGATGACAAAAGCAGTCACCAAATCCTTTTATGACAGATTTATTATATCAAGTGACGACTGTTAGCTATCACGTTCTAGTAGTAGTGTATCCTGCAAATAGTACTTATCAATATCATCTTCGACCAAAAGATATGAAGCTTCCAGTTGGAAATCTAGCCATGACAGAAAATCGATTTCCCTAATTTAAAACTTACTGGGAAAAAAAATACCTATGATAAGGTAATTAATTGTATGCATAATATATGATCAGTATATAATCTGCTTAAATCCTCTAGTATATTCTGCACAACTCTCTCTCTCTTTCTTGCTTTTAGATTCTCTGAACGTTTAATTCTCTGTGCTATTGCTATGCCAATGGCGACCAGGAACCGATGGCAGCGTCCTCCGCCAGTGGTACCGGGACCATGGCTTGTGTATCCTCATCATGGTAAGAAGACAACAAGTATCATGATCAAACCTATTGAGAAAAATCGATATAAGGTCCAGCGAAATTATCTGATATTTTTTTTCATCGTACAATTAAAATGAGATAATTAAATAATTCAAAATAAAGAGAATCAACACTAAGATTTTTAGAAAACTCCATAAAGAAGGATTACAAATTTTATCTCTAGATTTTTTTACAGAATTATAATTATCAGGATTATTCACAGTAATTTTTCTTGTTTGTGATGCAATGATGAATTTGGGACTTCTCTCGCAGGCCTTTTTATACACTCATATGCTAATATGAACATACAGTGGAATTCATCACAAATCAACAGGCTCCGTCCAAAAACTTCAAGCGAATCAACGCCGTCCACATGCAAAAAATCCTACGGCCTTATATGTTTTTGGCTGATACAAATCCATGTCTATGGATTTCTCCTGTAAAACTTTTGGATGTAGAACAAGAACACTAAATGCTCTTTTTTGTTTAATATATGTGTGGGCTCCATAAGAAGAACACCTGTTCATATTAACAAAACCTTTTGTACCGTATCATCCCTCCCTCCGAATAAAACCTCATGACCTCATAAAATCCCTGAACTACGCGAAGCATCTGTTGCTGCATGTCACGGAGGCTGGTGTCTTCTCAGCAATGACGAAGATTGCTGGACACTGTCCCTATGGAATCCGGTGACCTTGAACACTATTTCAATTCCAAGGCTAAATTTGGATAACATGTCATTGGACGAATTAGACGACTTATATAAGAGGGCATGCACCTTTATTCGTCTCTCGACACTCGATGATGATTGTGGTGATGAAGCATATAGATTTGTGGTATTGTGGCTGCTTCCGAAGTTCATTGCTTACTGTCGCCCTATGTTGGATGAACAGTGGAGTCTTGAAAGGCATGAGATAGATGGTTATTTTGATCCATAAACCTCACAGTTTGCAACAACAAACTGCATGGTATGGGTATATATGATGACGAAGGTGTAGCAAAGTTCTTCTCCATTGAGTTCATGTCCAAGGATGCATCTTCGGCAGGCAAATTCTTCAAAATTCAGTTATATGAGGCAACGAAGCATGAGCATGAATGCATGACTTTGTGTCCTGGCGTAACGAGCTTGTAGAGTGTTGTGGTGATCTCTACCATGTTTGGATGTACCATACACCTCATGCGAAGATCGATGAGGTGTCCGAGGTTAATGTGTACAAACTTGATGAGACTAAACTTGCCTGGATCAACGTGAAAAGCTTGGAGGGACATGCTTTTTTTCTTGGCTTCTCATATTCCTTTTCATGTTCGGCAAGTCCTGGATAGGTTGAAAGCGATGCTCTTTATTTCCTGAAATCTGAAGACAAGACCTTATACTTGTACAAGTTGAAGTATAAGAGTGTGACGGCATTACTGCAATGCCCAAATCTGCAGACTCCTTGGCAGCATCCTTACTGGATCATGCCAAGTCACAGGTTAGATTCTTAACTGTTGTATACATGTGATTTTCAAGTCGTGTAATTTTAGATGGAATCATAGTTAGCTTCCGCTGTTGGCATTGAACAGTTATTCGCTGACTGAAACTGACAAATATCTACTTACGATATGACTTTGAGTCTTTGGTATCATTGGCGTCAATTAGCAGAAATAATGCTTCATTGTTCTAATACTTTAGAAAAAGTTCCGTGACCAAAAGTAATCCCAAACAGTTTGCTAGGTGACCTACGGGGTTCTTTTTTTTTTTTTTTTTTTTTTTCGACCGTTACCTACGGGGTTCTTTTTATTCTTCTAGTAATCGAGAATATGTAGCTTACTCGTTATCTTACTTTATCATGAAACAATCATGACTTCTGTTCATACTGAAGTGAAGAACTGTGAGTACTTGGATTCTTCTGCATATCAGCAAGTACAGTTCCATGATTTTGTGCTTCGTCGACATAGTTCATGTTGACGGTGGAACGTGTGCCTCAAATCATACGTGGAAACGCGTTCGTCTCCGCGTCTTTTCCGTGTTCTGCCCGCGTGGAATTCTCCGTGTGGCTCTGCGCGTGGTGTTTGAGTATAAGAAGAAGAAGAAGGTAGAGGACTGATGGAGAATGGAGAGGTAGAGAGCCGGGCAGGGAGAAAGAAGAAGGAAAAGGTAGAGAGGAAGAGAATTTAAGTGGGAGAGAGTGAAGAGCACTATTCATATACACACAAATTACATTGAGGGTTTAAGGGGATTTGTTTTAGAGATTATTATCTTTATCCTTTATTGTGAGATTCTCAATATTTTTGAGTGTAACTCTCCTTTTGTATTTTCCTCATTTGGTTAGTGGATTCTTCGTCGTCGGCGACCGCCCGTGGTTTTTTCCGTAAGGGTTTCCACGTAAAAATCTTTGTCTCATTTATTTTTGCGC